>CM063466.1:10778127-11018127 GCA_032191425.1 Lymantria dispar | reverse complement strand
CTACTACTACCTACATAAGCTGACAATATCATTACTGGTGGGCTCCTTAGAATAATAACGTAATATCTAGTTGATCGAGCTTCGCTCGGAATATTTTTGTTGTATAGAAAATAAAAATTAAATATTGAAAAATTATAAAAAAAATACAAAAAGAGAATAAGAATAACACCGAGATTCGATCCGACGCCGTTTGAATGCCAAAACAATACTAAAAGGAAACTGCACTACTTCCCAACTGAGCTATCGTAACTCATGACGTTGACGGCAAAATTTGAATTCATATTCTTTTAAAATTTAATGTCTTTATATTGTTTTGCTAAAAACACTGACAAAACAACATTTTCTATAAATAAAACCTAGCTAGATCGATTTTTGTAATAAATAAAACCTAGCTAGATCTTGGGCAAAGCCAAATGACTAAGCTGAAGACCGACGATGGCACTGTCATTTCATCCCAAAGTGAGATCTTGGGAGAGGTCGAAAGGTTCTATGGACAGTTATACAAATCATCCCGAAATCCCGTTGTCGGCTTGGTCCAAGATCCCAGATCCAAGCTAACTCGGCACTATACCGAAGAAATCCCGGACATTAGCTTGTACGAGATCAGAATGGCTCTCAAACAACTACGTAACGGTAAGGCACCGGGAGATGACGGAATTACGGCAGAGCTTCTGAAGGCGGGCGGCAAGCCAGTCTTAATAGCCCTTCAAAAGCTATTTAATTCCGTTATCCTCGGGGGCGACGTTCCAGAGTCGTGGACCAGGAGTGTGGTGGTGCTGTTCTTTAAGAAGGGTGACAAAGCTCTTCTAAAGAACTACAGACCCATCTCACTCCTGAGCCATGTTTATAAGTTGTTCTCGAGGGGCATTACCAATCGACTCTCGCGCAAGCTCGATGACTTCCAGCCGCCCGAACAAGCCGGCTTCCGAAAAGGCTATAGCACCATAGACCATATCCTCACGCTTCGGCAGATTATACAAAAGACCGAGGAGTATAATCGGCCCCTGTGCTTAGCGTTTGTGGACTATGAGAAAGCCTTTGATTCAGTCGAAACTTGGGCGGTGCTGCAGTCCCTTCAGCGGTGCCAAATCGACTATCGCTATATTGAAGTGCTGAAGTGTTTGTATAGGAACGCCACAATGTCAGTCCGTATCCGGGATAAGAGTACGAAACCGATCCAGTTGCAGAAAGACGTGAGACAGGGAGATGTTATCTCTCCGAAACTGTTCACCACTGCACTGGAAGATGTCTTCAAGCTCTTAGACTGGACTGGACTCAGCATCAACATTAACGGCGAATACATCACTCACCTTCGATTTGCGGACGATATAGTCGTTATGGCAGAATCCATGGAGGACCTTGGCACAATGCTCAATGATCTCAGCAGGGTATCCCAACTAGTGGGTTTACGAATGAACATGGACAAGACGAAAGTCATGTCAAATGCCCATGTCATTCCTGTACCGGTCCTAGTTGGTAATGCGATTCTTGAAGTTGTCGATCACTATGTTTACCTAGGACAAACAGTCCAGTTAGGTAGATCCAATTTCGAGAAAGAGATCAGCCGACGAATCCAACTCGGTTGGGCAGCGTTCGGGAAACTTAAGAGGATCTTTTCGTCCAACATACCTCAGTGTCTGAAAACACAGGTCTTTGACCAGTGTGTGTTACCAGTGATGACTTACGGCACGGAAACGTGGTCCCTAAATGTAGGCCTCATATCAAGGCTCAAAGTCGCTCAGCGTGCTATGGAGCGGGCTATGCTCGGGATTTCTCTGCGAGATAGAATCCGGAATACGGAAATCCGCAGAAGAACGGGTGTAACCGACATAGCACGAAGAATTAGCACGCTGAAATGGCAATGGGCAGGCCACATCGCTCGACGAACCGACAACCGCTGGGGAAGAAAGGTTCTCGAGTGGCGACCACGTATCGGACGACGCAGTGTAGGACGCCCCCCACTAGGTGGACCGATGACCTAGTGAAAGTAGCTGGGCGTCGTTGGATGCAGGCGGCACAGGACCGCTCATTGTGGCGCAACATGAGGGAGGCCTACGTCCAGCAGTGGACGGCGATAGGCTGAAATGATGATGATGATGAGATCGATTTTTTGGCCTCGAAACCTCTAGTATGCCAAGTTTCATCAAAATCGTTGGTACCGTTTCCGAGATCCTGAATATACTATATCTATACCAATAAATAAAATTGGAGTGTCTGTTTGTAATGTCAAAATAATAGGCTTTTTTCATGCTCACACGGTTATTTGCACGACACCTATGCCTAAAATACAGATTAAAAATTTTTGTCTGTCTGTTTGTTCCGGGTAATCTTCGAAACGGCTGGACCGATTTCAAAAATTCTTTCACCAATGAAAAGCTATAATATCAGGAAGTAACCTAGGCTATATTTTATCCCGGTATTCCCACGGGAACGGGCACTACGCAGTAAGGACGACTGAAACTGAAGCGAGGGCGGGTTGCTAGTTAGCAATAATATGATCATTACGATGGCTCCTACGAATAGTGAGTCATCTGAAAAATTCCAATGTTACAGGGGAGCGAGTCAAAGATAAAATGTTTACATTTTTTCAAATTCATGTTCTAGGATTTTTAAGTTTTTGTATTGATTGCGACGTGACTCATTGGACATTTAAATAGTTAATGGGATCAAACCATTCTTTATAGAGGTCAAACATCTTAGGAAACGACAAGGATCCATCCAAATATTTACGATTTGTATCTTTGCGGGTGTAATGAGATTCCACAGGTGAAAAAGCTTCAATGATTTTTTAATTTTTATGACCGAGATTGATAAATAAGGTTATTTTTTTATCATTTCATCAAAAAAGTTAAACTACCTAAAAATGTTAGTTGACTCACTATGGAGTTGTTAGGAGCCATCGATTTATTAATATCCATAGCACATTATTCACAATTGTTATTACAGCAGTTACCATGACTAAAGAGATTGCGGAGAAACCTGCTGTGCATTGTTATTTTATTTTGCCCGACTCTCTAACATTTATAGACTCTGCTGCACACCTATTTGTCACAACGTTATTTATTACAGCCGATAATCTTATAAAACAGATTATCTTATACAATTTTGATGAAGATTTTTTGGAATATAATTAGTAGTTCCTGAGATTGGTGCATTCAAACAAACTCGAATATAATTTAACTAGTAATAAACGATACATGACTATTAAATATTTTTAAATTCTCGGTTTCCGTGGTCGTCCTGTTCAAACAAGTTTTAACATCCTAAGATCTCATCTGCTACGCTGTCAAGAAATCCAACATTTAACTCTTATATTTAACCTTTTGCTTCGTGTAGTGGTGGGTTAAGAATAAAATTCATCATTACCCCTAACTTGCCCGTGGAAGTCACAAAAACCATCCGAAAAAGCGGCGCGCGGCCCAGGACCCACCCGTGACACGTCGCCTTCGTTGTTGGGCCGACCACCGGTGCAGGGTAACTTGTCTTCAGTGATCGGCCCAACGGAATACCCCGGTCGCGGGATACCCTCTCCTCTTGGGGACCTCGGTCGCCGTCGCGTGGTTCGCCTCTGCGGGTGACGGACTAAATCCCCGGTCCAGTCACCCGCGGCTAGGGCGGTATTAGGCGCAGATACTCGCGCCTGCGCCGCCCGAGTCGCCGGCGGCGGACCTCGTCGATGACCAGGAGATCTAACCTGAACTTGTAACACTAACTACAATTGCCCATTCGTCTACCAAGCGTATAGAGCATACAATTATCCTCTTCATGAGGAGGCCTATGCCTAACAGTTAACATCTGATAAGCTGATGATGACGATATAATTATTTTAGTTACAATAGGGTCTATCGTCATTCATCAAAAAGTGATTAGTTATACACGTGGCATTGCAAAGATCACTTACCATCGACAGTATCACTTACCATCAGGTGTGTGTACCGCTTGCTCGTTTGCCACCATCGGCAATAAAAAACAACCCTCATAATTTATAAACTTGAACGTAACATTAAAGACCCAAACAAAACTTGAACGTTTAAACATGTAATTGAGCAATACTTTACAAAGTTGTGCTTAAACAGTAAGCGTTCCCGCGTATACGTGTCTGCTTAATGCAAATTTGTATGCCGAGAAGAGCTAATAATGCGAGTTTTGTTATACTTATACTTGAATAACAATCAAAGAATTGTTGAATGTAAAATTACGGATTTTATAGCGTTTGGATTTTTACTTTTCAGACTTTTCGATCACTTTTCAACGTTTATGATCTCGGTAGAACTAAGTGTTTCAAGTCACTTTCATATACCCAATAAGGTTTTATTTATTATATTACTAGGAGTGGTAGGACACTGTCGACAGTTATCTGTCTACAGCCGCGGGCCGGTCCGTCCGGGGCAGTACCATGCTCTCGCAGAAAATCGACGTCTGAGTAGTAGCAATTTGTTACTGAGCTTCGTTCGGTGAGCGAGAGAGCCGGAAGCCCAACATTCTGAGGGTGATTGCGTGTGGAGGGTTTTGGTGGTGCCCTTGGTATCACTGAGCCTCAATGCACGCATTCACACTCCCTTCGCTTTCTTCGCGGTAGGCAACGGCCTTGTAAAGGTCCATGAGCGGCAGCAACACTTACCATCAGGTGTACTGTTTGCTCGTTTGCCACCGTTTGCAATTAAAAAAAAACAATCTTTGATACAAATCCAGCACCTGGTTTATGTGGGTACACTTTCGACAATCGTCTATCTACAGCCGCGGGCCGGTCCCTTCGACGAAGACGTCCGAGTAGTAGCAATTAGTAACCGCACTTCGTTCGATAAACGAGAGAGCCGGGAGCCCAGATTAATGAGGCTATTTGCGTGTGATAGACTTTGGTGATGCCATTGTCATCACATCTCATTACACACTTCCTTCATTTTGTTTCCGGTAGCCAGCTACCTAGCAAAGATACATGAGCGCCAGTATCTATAGTATTCTAACCATTAGATGAGCTGTTTGCTCGTTTGTCACCAACAGCAATGAAAAAAAAATATTAAAAAAGAACATAATCCTAGTTAAAAATATTTATACCTATACTAGCAATCCCGCGTTTCCGCGGTGGGCTGTGGGTCGATTGGATCGGGACCTGTTGGCGGAGGCAGCCATCGTTCAGTCGTGGCTGTCCTCACCGCCCCAGGTGGACGGGGTTGATGCCGAGGCTGGCCGCATCCGCTGTGCGTTAACGCAGATCTGCGATGCGGCCATGCCCCGTGTGAGGCGTCTGCCCCCGACGAGTGCGATCCCCTGGTGGTCCCGAGAATTGGCAGACCTTCGGGCCGCGTGCATACGTGCCCGGAGGGCCTACACCCGCAGCCGAGCGCGTCACCGCGACGCTGAGCGGGAGGGCCAGCTGTACGAGGCTTACCGCAGTGCGCGGTCTGCCTTCAGGCTGGCCGTCCGTATCGCCAAGGACGTTAGTCGGCGGGAGATGCTGGACAGTCTCGAGCGTGACCCCTGGGGTCGCCCCTATCTCGCGGCGCTGAGCAAGCTCCGCGGGCGGGGCCCCCCCCTCACCGAGACTCTCCAGCCCAGCCTCCTCACCAGTTGTCGAGGACCTCTTTCCACGGCGGGCGGAACACACGCCCCCGGTCATGGCTTCGCCGCACAGCGACCGGGAGGCCGAGGATGAAAGTGCTCCGCCCATCACGGAGCCGGAAATGGGGGCGGCAGTGGCGCGTATGCGAGTGAAATCCACCGCCCCGGGGCCCGACGGTATTCCGAACCGTGCGCTGGCCCTGGTCCTCGAGCACCTGGGACCACGCCTCAGGGGACTGTTCGACGCCTGTTTGACGTCCGGGCAGCCCTGGATGCTGGAAAGAGGGGAGGCTGGTTCTCCTGCCGAAGCCGGGTCGGTCTCCCGAGTCGGCCTCGGCCTACAGGCCCATCGTGCTGCTCGATGATGCGGGCAAGCTGCTGGAGAGGGTGTTGGCTGCCCGCATCGAGCGGCACCTCGTCGGGGTCGGGCCCGATCTGTCGGACGCCCAGTTTGGTTTTCGGAGAGGGCGTTCGACGATCGCGGCCCTGCTTCGCCTGAAGGCCGTGGTAGCGGAGGCCGTCACCGGCGGAGGAGTCCTGTTGGCGGTGTCCCTGGACATCGCCAACGCCTTCAACAGTCTGCCATTCAGCTGCATCAGGGAGGGGCTGAGATATCACGGGGTGCCCGTGTACCTCAGGCGGCTGGTGGCAGACTACTTGGAGGGGCGCAGCGTCCTCTACGTTGACCGAGTAGGGGACGTTGTGCGAACGCCCATGACATGCGGTGTCCCACAGGGGTCGGTTCTGGGTCCGACCCTGTGGAACATCGGCTACGACTGGGCGTTGAGAGGAAGCCTCCCACCCGGGCTGGGCGTAATTTGCTACGCCGACGATACACTCGTCACAGCCCGGGGTGGGACGCTAGAGGATGCGGCACGCCTGGCAACTCTCGGCACCGAGGAGATTGTCAGGCGGATCGAAGCGCTGGGGTTGAGGGTAGCCCTGGAAAAGACGGAGGCCCTTTTGTTCCATGGCCTCCGTACCGCCGGGCCTCCCGCCGGCGCTTCGATCACCGTGAAGTCGGTCACCATCAGCATCCAGGCCCACATGAAGTACTTGGGCCTGGTGCTCGACGGGCATTTTTGGTTCCGGGAGCATCTCCATCGACTTGTTCCCCGGCTTGTCGGCGCGGCGTCCGCCCTTTCGCGGCTGATACCGAATGTGGGCGGACCCAGCGCTACGTGCCGACAGCTGTACGTGGAGGTGATCCGGTCGATGGCCCTGTACGGCGCACCGGTGTGGGCGGGGTCCCTGACCGTTCGTCTTAGGGCCCTCCTGTGGCGACCATAGAGGGTCATGGCGATCAGGGCCATACGGGGTTACCGCACGGTGGCGACGGAGGCAGCGTGCCTCCTGGCCGGAACTCCCCCGTGGGACCTGGAGGCGGAGATGCTCGCCGACATCAATCGGCGGGTGTCGGAGACACACACCCGCGGCGGCATAGTCTCCATCAAAGAGATCACCGCCTGGCGGGTCGACGCCCGCCCGCCGAGAAGTCATTGCCCGTTGGGCAGTCCGGCTGGAGAGTCCTCGGTACGGTGTCAGGACCGTCGAGGCCTTCCGGCCGGTGCTGATGGAGTGGTTGGAGCGGACGCATGGGGTGCTTTCCTTCCGACTGGTGCAGGTGCTGACGGGGCACGGTTGCTTCGGGAAGTACCTGCACAAGATTGTCAGGAGGGAGAGCACACCGTCCTGCCACCACTGCAGTTGCGACGAGGACACGGCGCAGCACACGCTCGAGGAGTGTGCTGCATGGGAGGGGGATCGCCGTGAACTCGTCGCAATTATCGGTGCCGACCTGGCGCTGCCGACCATCGCCAGGGAGATGCTCGTCAGCGTCAGGAACTGGGACGCGGTCGCCGCCTTCTGTGAGGCCGTAATCTCACGGAAGGAGGCGGCGGATCGTGTGCGAGTAGAGCTTCTATTCGGCGACACGTTCCGCCGCCGGCGACTCGGGCGGCGCAGGCGCGAGTATTTGCGCCTAATGCCGCCCTAGCCGAGGCCGCGGGTGATTGGACCGGGGAATTGTCCGTCACCCGCAGAGGCTGACCGCGCGACGGCGACTGACGTCCCAGGACGTCGAGAGGTGAGGGTACCCGAAAGGGTATTCCGTCGGCCGGCCACTGACGACAAGTCACATCTGCTCCGGTGGTCGGCCCAACAACGAGGTGACGTGGGTACGGGTGGGTTATGGGCCTGCGCGCCGTCCTTTCATCGCCCCGGACGGATTGGACCGCGCGTGCGCTTACCGTAGCCCACCCATAAAAAAAAAAAAAAAACCTATACTAGCAATCCGCCCTCGCTTCGCTTCGGTTATAGGTTATAGTCGTTTTACCCGCGTAGTTGCCGTTCCCGTGGGAATACCGGGATAAAATATAGCCTAGTTTACGCCCTGATATTATAGATTTCCATTGGTGAAAGAATTTTTGAAATCGGTCCAGCCGTTTTAAAGATTACCCGGAACAAACAGACAGATAGACAGACAAAAATTTTTTAATTGCTATTTTAGGCATAGGTGTCGGTGCAAATAACCGTGTGAGCATGAAAAAAGCCTATTATTTTGACATTACAAACAGACACTCCAATTTTATTTAATGGTATAGATGTGTAAATACTCGCGCAAACATTAGAAATCTACACTGTCGAACATTAATTTACTGTGTTGCTGGTGTTTTCTCTGTGGTGACAGAGTAAGAATACAATTCAAAACCCTTTTTTTCGCGTTGATGTCGTAAAAGAAGACTAAGAATAGTAATAGAATACGTAGATCTATGCAAGATAAGGAAAATTCCAAATATATCCTATAACACTCTGACCAGCGCGGTGTAGTAGGTCAATTACCCTTCTACTTTGAAGGGTCATCGATGACAGCGGCACGGTAATATTATCAATCAGTAATCCAACTTCATACAAACGGACGAAACGCGAGCTATACCTACGCGCCTCGATCTCGGCATGCGCTCGGCATGCAGACAGTCGCGACTGTGCTGCAGTGACGAACGAACGGTGTGTTATTTTTTTAACAATAACACTTATACACATATTTAATATGACAAGTAGGGTATATTGTGTTGTTTTTGGTTGCATGAATTCGTCAATAACGAATCCAGAGATAACTTTTTTAGATTACCTGCAAACTCTGAAATCTTACCTATTATAAAATAATTTTACTTACTAGTAGGTAGGAACATAATGTGTGTCGTTTTAATGTATAAGTATTTCCTTTTATCTCCCGAAAAAAAGTTGTCTGGATTAATAAATAAAGTGAATAAAGTGATTGACACGAGTGAAATAGATAGTTTAGGCGGTTCATGAATCATGTTACGGTAGGTACGCTTGTGTTAAAACTCATAATGTGTTTTGTTTTGTTAGTTTATATAATTCAAAATAAAGACGTGGTATTTTATTATTAATAATCATAGATGTTTATAGTACTGTGTGTATGAATAGTACTAGAAAAAAATAATTTGACCGTCTGTCTGTCACTAGATAATTTAAATTTATAGACCGATTTGTTATTTAAACATTAACATGTTTTTTTTAATTAAAACTACCAATTAAAAATCAACACGCATTCTTATTGAACACTTCCCATTCAATTCACAAAGTATTTTATTTGTTTATATAAGAAAAGTATATACAAAACTAAATGGAAACACAAAGTAGGCAAATGTAATTAAAATGCTGGAGGCGGGCAGCCCTATCACATGTTTACATACCGCATGGATGTAGGCATTTAATTCAAGGTTACAGCCGAGATACATTACTGATAGGATGACTATACTGTGGCAGCGGTGTGCCATGTATAAGCTGAGATGATAACTGATATATCAACATCTCAGTGTTTGTTGGCTATGGTCTGGTTACAGTACATCCAACTATCCATGGCGACGTAAGGACGGTATGAAGCATCATAACTTGCCACTTATTAAGCGAGCCATCGGCAGCAATGATTCTACATCAATATCTATTTCACATCTTCAAGGCACAGAAGGAACTCTCCTTTCATGATTAAAAACGGAGATTAAATAGTTTTACCGATTTTAGAGGGACTAGGAAGACTAGAAAATTCCACTGACTTTAGACAGTTGAGAAAGTCTAGTAAGACTTCGTTTCAGCCTTCTTCTCAGCAGGAGTGAAATTGACATACTATACCACGCTAGTCAGACGTGTTCCTATAGTTTCCCTTCTTTTGCATAGATGTTATATAAATATTTAATCCCTTAGTAGTCTTTTACGACACCCACGGGCATGAGAGGAAGGTAGTGAATTGTATTCTTACTCTATCACCCTATCAACACACAGTTTGATATATCACTACATAGGGGCCGTTCATAAAATACGTTCGCCTACTTCTGGGGGAGGGGGTTTGCCGAGTGTGACAAGATGTGACAAAGAGGGACGGGGGGGGGGGGGGGTCTACGGCAACGTGATGTTCGCCGTTCATTAAAATATTTTAAATTATTTTTCAATAAATACTTTTTTCTCAATTTTGATCATGATACAAAGTCATTCATTTCGTATTTAGTAAATACATAGACTTCTAAACGTATATAGTTTTATTACAATATATTGTAACTCGATATATTTACTTATGTTTATTTTTCGACATGAGCTCTGTGGCGCGGCTCTAGCGTTTTGACTCGGCTATAGCGCCGTTGCAATCCGTCACAATTGGTTTCTTTGTTTTTTCAATACTTAACCCTTCGTCTGCCTAGGGGGGTCGTTTGCGTCCCAGCGAAAATCAAATGTAGATGTAACTCCTAAATCCGCTCACAGAAGGCCTAACTTTTTTTACATAAGCCTAGCTTATGTAAAAAAAGTTAGGCCCAATACCAATTATGGATATTTCAACGCATTTGCAGAATCCTTGGACTTTTGATAAATAGAATTATTATTTATTTGTTCGTTATAAAAGATTTTTATTAATTTATTCAAATTTTATTATAAAACCTAAATAAATATTTTTAATTCTCAAAATTTGTGTATTATCCATTGAAACTTATTATTATATTCATGCCTTAGTTTTTGTGACGAAATATTTACATGGGGGTCACAGAAAGTGTGACACAGCGTGACAATAGGGGGGAGGGGGTGAAAAAAGTTGATTATAGCGTGACGTATTTTATGAACGGCCCCATAGTATAAATTTAAATTATTTATTATGCATAAACCCCGAGAGGGCACTTACATATTGTCAGGTTTACAATTTCCAAAAAAAAAAATAATATACTACCACCGGATCGGAACGCGACCGCTGCTGAGAAGATCCGGCAAGAAACTCAGCGGGCTTGTCTATTATTTCTAATTTCTTTTTTTTTTCTTCTTACTAGATATACAATTGTGTACATGTTTTGTAAGAACTAGCTCCAGTGTGATGCCCTTCGAACCGCAAGACACTTTATTAATTCAAACGATTATGGCTGGACCAGATCCCACAAGCGGCACCCGATCACGAGTTAACTACTAGAGCAGCTATCACTCCCCTCAACCACTATGGAGGGAAGGGAGAGACCCGCTCCACGCAGCTACCGCAAGTAGATCCTTCTGTGAGCATGACCAACACCACAATATGTTACAAACGGTGAAAATACAAAATCAAAGTCGCTTCCCGCTGTCGCTCTATCCCTATATATGCTTAGATCTTTAAAACTACGCAACGGATTTTGATGCGGTTCTTTAAATAGATAAGAGTTATTCAAGAGGAAGATTTATATGTATCATCCTATATATGTCCCACTGTTGGGCCCAGGCCTCCTTCATAATAGGAGTGGAATTGACCTACTATTCCACGCTGGTCAGACGTGTTGGAATAGGGTTTGTTTCGAGTTTTTCTTTTCTTGCATAGATGCTATATGCTTATTATATACCTTAATCGTCTTTTACAACATCCACGGGCGAGATAGGGAGTGGTGAATTGTATTCTTACTCCGTCACCACACGGACAATATGTATAATATTATTTTTAAATGTATAATACATACATAATATGTTGCTCTTTCAAGAGTAACCGCTAAAGAAATCGTGTTTGTATTGTCTAATGAGAAAAAAGCTGTGAACGTTGTATATGAAAACAATCTGTAGTATATTTAGTATCAGCATTGGATCCGTGCGAAGCCGAGGCGGGTCGCTAGTATGCATATATTTACGTATCTCCTCACGTTAATATAAAAGTTGGATTGTTGCAAAACAATATTCGCAAACACTAATAGAAAAAACATCCGACACCACAGTGAATAGTTCTGAACTGTGACTTGCAAATGTGATCGCATGGTTACAAGTCATTGTACGTATTCCTATAGAACGATCCGTACCACTATTCTATTTTATTTTTTATGACACTAATGGAAAATTTGGCTGTAAATAGAATAGACAATATAACAGAATACTACTTTGAAGCTAAAAACTCATAGTAAGATATTTTATTTATTGGGTGCAGAGGTCCATTGACCGATAAAAATATAAATTATCAGGTAATTACATCATTTCAGCTCATATACATCTCGTTATTGGGCTGAGGCTTGACCTCTTCCATAATAGAAAGTTAATTGACATATTATACCATACTGATCGAACAGGTTGGTATAGGGTTTTACTTCGAGTTTTCCTTCTCTTGCATAGATATTATATGCATATTATATTCCTTGGTCGTCTTTTACGTCCACGGGCAGGATAGGGAGTGATGAATTGTAGATATTTACTAGGTACAGTGGTCCATTGGCAGAAAGAATATCATCACACCCTGATTATTATATCATATCAGCTCATATATGTCCCACTATTGGACACGAGCCTCTTCTATAATAAGACAAAATTTGACCGAGTTTTCACAAATGTTATATGCAGATTATCTTCTCTAGTCGTCTTCTACGACATCCGCGGGTAAGATAGGGAGTGGTGAATTGTATACTTATTCCATCACGACACGGACAGTTTTATTTTATACTAGGTAAATCTTGTAGTAGTATTTAGTGAGTAGCATATAACATCTATGCAAGAGAAGAAAAACTTGAAACAAAGCCCTTAATACAAACTTATGTCTGTGTGGTGACGGAGTAAAAATACAATTCACCACTCCCTATCTTGTCCGTGGGTGTCGTAAAAGACGACTGAGAGATATAATACGCATATAACACCTATACAAGAGAAGAAAAGTCGAAATAAAACCCTATATCAACCTGTCTGACCAGAATGGTATAGTGAGGTCAATTTCGCTCCTATTATGGAGGAGGCTCGAGCCCAGCAGTAGGACGTATATGAGCTGAATTGTGATGAAAATGTATGGATTACTTTATCAATTACCATAGTTTTCATCCTTTTACTTTTTCTATATTGACCAACTATAGTCCGGTCTCACATCGTTCTGTAGCCCACAACAACATCTTATAAATCTAAATGAGTTCTTTTTACTAGTAAGTCTAATAATGCATCATCAACTTAGATTTATAACGGCAATATATTACTTAAAAATAATTCCAAACGTAATTTAAGACTACTGAAATAAAGTAGATTTCTTTTTAAAAAATTCAAAGTTTTAACGACGTAATAAGTTCTATAAAAATTTTGGTATTGCGAAAGCTGTACGCTAATTTTTTTTTAATAATTTTAATAGGATCATAATCTGTGGCCTTGTAGGTAAGTAATGTTTACAATGTATACTTGAAATGAATTATTATTAAGAATTACATAATTAGCATATCCAACCTACAACTATTGTGCAATAAAATATATAGAAAGACGAATTGCCCTTCCATAGACAAAGAAATTTGATATACGACTATTACAACAGTTTGTTGTCTTATTTTTATTATAACGGAGCCATTGCTCTATAAAATGTATCGTCATGTTGTTCCCGTGTGGTGACGGAGTAAGAATGCAATGCCCACCCCCTTTCCAGCCTGCAAGTGTCGTAAAAGACGACTAAGGAATATAATATCCATGGAAGAAAAGGAAAACTCGAAACAAAACCCTACCAACACGTCTGACCAGCATGGTATAGTAGGTCAATTTCCCTCTCATAGTGGTGGATTTTCCTCTCCTTGGATGTTGTAAAAGACGACAGAGCTTTAATATACTCATACTGTTTCGTCAAAAATCACATTCCTAAGAAGGATTGACGTCAGGCACGCCTGCCAACAAATTAACTTTAAATACTGGTCGCTACCAGTATTTAAATTTAATTTGCTAGTAACTTTTACAATATGTAGGATGGAAGAGGAGTACATATTAAATCTGTCCAAGTAATTACTATATAATTGGGATAAGAGCAGAACTAATATAGTTTGTTTATTGATTTTTTGTGTATAATTGTGTGTTTGAGAATGGTTTAGATTAATAATTGGACCCAGTAAGTGGCGCTGCGATAGACTTCAAGAAGAATTCCTTTTATTTTTAGATATGAACAGAACAGCGTCTGTTGGGTCTGCTAGTGAAGTACCTATAAAAAGACTGCATTCCACATTAATACCAAAATCGTGCATGGATTTCTTTCACGGAGAAATAAAAATTTACCTACTCAATACGTAATAAGTCATCATCATCTTGCTCTTATCCCAATTACTTGGGGTCGACGCAATATGTAATAAGTAATGACTATAAAATAATGTTTGAGCTGCTATGCTTTAGATGATTCTTTTTCATATGATGTCATGTAAAACAATACTCGTCGAACGGAAAACATTAGCAAAGGCAATAAAAATCTACAAAAACTCCATGAATGGAAACGAGTGGATCGCGCTCGCCTGTCCTTGGGCCACACCCTAAGTTTGCATACGCTTACGTAACCAAGGTTCTGGGCTGACACTTGCGCCACACCTCAATTGCATGTATACCACTTGAATAGGAAATTACAGCTATTTCAATGGTCTGATGTACTTGAGTCACGACCTTGAGCCTTCATGGTGTTCGTTTGAGCGGAAACCTAATGGGAATTTGAGTTTAATTAGCGTTGAAAAACTTTAAACGGCTACAGCGAGTTATGGTTTTCTGCTTTTAATTCGCTAGTACTAGAAAATTAACACGTACTCTGACACGTACCTAATATGTTGATGAAAAGTCGTACTCTTAAATTATAACTCATAAAGTCCCACTGTTAGACTCGGACCTCCGCCACAATGGGAAGGAAATTGACCTACTATACCGCATTGGTCAGATGCTTCACAAACATAATGAACGGATACAAATTTCAACTATATTCAGAACAACAATTTGTGGATGCGTGGGAATCGTACCCACAACATTTGGCACAGAAGATAAGTATCTCTATCACAACACTGTCACACAGCACAGGATGCTATTTAATTGAAAAACCGCCTAAAGGATCACCTAAAGAATGAACACTCCTCATCTATACCAATAAATGAAATTGGAGTGTCTGTTTGTAATGTCAAAATAATAGGCTCTTTTCATGCTCACACGGTTATTTGCACGACACCTATGCCTAAAATACAGATTAAAAAATTTTTGTCTGTCTGTCTGTTTGTTCCGGGTAATCGTCAAAACGGCTGGACCGATTTCAAAAATTCTTTCACCAATTATCAGGGAGTAACCTAGGCTATATTTTATCCCGGTATTCCCACGGAAACGGGAACTACGCGGGTAAAACGACTAAAACCGAAGCGAAGCGAGGGCGGGTTGCTAGTAACTTATAAAAATTAAATCATAGATTATGAAACGTGAGAAAATGCCATATCTTTTCTTATTTATTAGCACTTGGAAATGGCAATGAGCAGGAGCAATGGTAGAACTATGTGTGTTCGTCAAACCGACAACCGTGGGGAAGAAAGGTTCTTGAGTGGTGACCACCAGTCGGACAGCACAGCCTAGGACATCCTCCATTTGGTGGATTAACATTCTCGTGAGGAGGCCTATGTTCAGGAGAGGTCATCTTCGGGATGGATTCAAAATATCATGATAAAAGTGAATAGAGTGAAGCGCCATTAAACGCCTACTATATGTAAGTCGGTGACGCGCAGTGCGGGGATAGAGGGGCGATCTTGGCAGACATGCCATGACCAAGAGGGAGACTGAACCTTGGGGAAGAATATAGGCTACGTTTTTATCAACAAACCATGCGGACGAAACTGCGGGCCGAAGTATCTAATAAAATACTTTAATTTGGCGCGTGTATAAGTAATGTAGCGAGGAGATACTAGTAACATTTGTAATAATAAAAAATGCGAAAAACGAATAAATTTCTAATGTAAATGTGAAAAGGCGGAGATTGAAACGATTTATCACTTTAATCAAAAAGATTACTTCGACGGGTAGATTTTAAAAGGGTTCCGTTACGACCTTAACTCCTGCTAGCAATTCTCACAGACAATGTTTAAATCGGCAATGTTTTAATCGTATATTGTAAAATGTTTAGCCTTTTTTTTTTTTTTTTTTTTTTTTTTTTTTTTTTTTTTTTTTTTGGGTGGGCTATGGTAAGCGCACGCGCGGTCCTGTCCGTCCGGGGCGATGAAAGGACGGCGCGCGGGCCCATAACCCACCCGTACCCACGTCACCTCGTTGTTGGGCCGACCACCGGAGCAGATGTCACTTGTCGTCAGTGGTCGGCCCGACGGAATACCCTTTCGGGTAACCTCTCGACCTGGGACGTCGGTCGCCGTCGCGCGGTTAGCCTCTCTGCGGGTGATGGACAATTCCCCGGTCCGATCACCCGCGGCCTCGGCTAGGGCGGCATTAGGCGCAGATACTCGCGCCTGCGCCGCCCGAGTCGCCGGCGGCGGAACGTGTCGCCGAATAGAAGCTCTACTCGCACACGATCCGCCGCCTCCTTCCGTGAGATAACGGCCTCACAGAAGGCGGCGACCGCGTCCCAGTTCCTGACGCTGACGAGCATCTCCCTGGCGATGGTCGGCAGCGCCAGGTCGGCACCGATAATTGCGACGAGTTCACGGCGATCCTCCTCCCATGCAGCACACTCCTCGAGCGTGTGCTGCGCCGTGTCCTCGTCGCAACTGCAGTGGTGGCAGGACGGTGTGCTCTCCCTCCTGACAATCTTGTGCAGGTACTTCCCGAAGCAACCGTGCCCCGTCAGCACCTGCACCAGTCGGAAGGAAAGCACCCCGTGCGTCCGCTCCAACCACTCCATCAGCACCGGCTGGAGGGCCTCGACGGTCCTAACACCATACCGAGGACTCTCCAGCCGGACTGCCCAACGGGCAATGACTTCTCGGCGGGCGTCGACCCGCCAGGCGGTGATCTCTGTGATGGAGACCATGCCGCCGCGGGCGCGCTTCTCCGACACCCGCCGATAAATGTCGGCGAGCATCTCCGCCTCCAGGTCCCACGGGGGGGTTCCGGCCAGGAGGCACGCTGCCTCCGTCGCCACCGTGCGGTAACCACGTACGGCCCTGATCGCCATGACCCTCTGTGGTCGCCACAGGAGGGCCCTAAGACGGACGGTCAGGGACCCCGCCCACACCGGTGCGCCGTACAGGGCCATCGACCAGATCACCCCCACGTACAGCTGTCGGCACGTAGCACTGGGTCCGCCCACATTCGGCATCAGCCGCGAAAGGGCGGACGCCGCGCCGACAAGCCGGGGAACTAGTCGATGGAGATGCTCCCGGAACCAAAAATGCCCGTCGAGCACCAGGCCCAAGTACTTCATGTGGGCCTGGATGCTGATGGTGACCGACTTCACGGTGATCGAAGCGCCGGCGGGAGGCCCGGCGGTACGGAGGCCATGGAACAGAAGGGCCTCCGTCTTTTCCAGGGCTACCCTCAACCCCAGCGCTTCGATCCGCCTGACAATCTCCTCGGTGCCGAGAGTTGCCAGGCGTGCCGCCTCCTCTAGCGTCCCACCCCGGGCTGTGACGAGTGTATCGTCGGCGTAGCGTAAAATGTTTAGCCTAAAATGGATTTCGATTCTCGAAATCGAATTTGTGACAAAATTGATGACATTGAAAATAATATACAAATGCATGCGCACCTTGATCATTTCAACTCATACGTACTCATACCCAGTATTGGGCTAGTCTTCTATGGGAGGGAAATTGACCACACTGGTCAGACGAATAGGGTTATATTCTGAGGTTTTCTTCTCTTGCATATGTTTTATACGCATATTTAATCCCTCAGTCGTCTTTTACGACATCCACGACCAAGAGGGTGGTCATGAATTGTATTCTTAGTCTTACTGGATCACCACACGGAAATGCGAACCTTAAATGTGTAAAATAACATTTTCTTTTTTAAAGGAACTATACCTATACCTAACTATACCCTAAATTAAGGAACTATACCTTGTATTGTGGGGGCCCTTTACAAACATATAATTTACCGGACACAAATTACATCCTGAGGACAACAAATTGTTGATTGAATGGGAATCGAACCGACGACTCCGGCATGGTAGGTCATTATATTAACCTCTACACCATCGGTGCAGTCAAACATCTCAGACAAAAACTAAATTAAATGGTTACAACAATTTCCGTGTGGTGACGGAGTAGGAATATACTTCAGCACACACTCTATTACCCATGGGTGTCGTAAAAGGTGACTAAGGAAGATCTTGAGGACATAAATTAAAGAAAACTCGAAATGAAACCCTGTATCAACCCACCTGACCAGTGTGGTATATTAGGTCAATTTCCCTCCCATCGACCGACGTCCTCCCCGAGGGGGGGGACGGTCGATGGGAGGGTACCCCAAGTAGGGGGTATTCCATCGGTCCGACCACTGATGACAAGTAACCTTGCTCCGGTGGTCGGCCCAACGACGAAGGCGACGTGGTGTTCGGGTGGGTTGCGGGTGTTGCGTGCTTACGCCTCTCTGTCGCCCCGGATGGAGTGGTGCGAGGAGCGCGCCGACCGCAGCCCACCAAAAAAAAACAAATAAATTTCCTTTCCAATATGAAGGAGACTCGAGCCCAATAGTGGGACGTATATGAGCTGTGATGATCATGTATACAACAAAACATTTACGCTTTTCTCAAACCATTTATGTATCTTTAACCATGAAATGTAAGCAGAATAGTATGAAATCCAATGGAAGTATAGTATGAACCAGCCATATGGCAAAATAGTATGAAACCCAAGAAGAAGTTGGTTAGGAAAAAAATTAAAGTAAAAAGAAAATTGATGTCTTAGGTAGAGGTTCGTATAAGTTAGGTAGAGGCACCAACTTCAAAAGGTATTATTTTTGCTTTTTAATTCTTCGGTGTTTTTGAAGGTTTTTTTAATCATCTCGTCATCCGATTCCAACTTAATGATCATGGCACCACTTAGAAAGTGTACCCTATCGAACAAAAAATAATTTTCCAAATAGCTCCAAATGCCTTCGAGTAATCGGTGAACAACATAAATAAGAATATTCTGACGAATTGAGAACCTGTTTTTATGGAGTCGGTTAATAGAACGTGTTAGAATTGAATGAGAAGCGTGTGGTGGAAGGCTCAAGAATACGATATATCTCCAGCTCATACTACTGCGTCTGATGCCGCCCTAGCCGAGGCCGCGGGTGACCGGACCGGCGATTTAATCCGTCACTCGGTAGAGGCTGACCGCACGACGGCGTCCGACGTCCCGGGTAAGGGACGTCGAGAGGAGACTGTGCTCAACGACAAAGGCAACGTGCTACGGATGGATTATGGGGCCACGCGCCACCCATCTGTCGCCCCGGACGGAGCGGGCTGGCGGGTACACTGACCATAGCCCACCACAAAAAAAAAAAGCTCATACTACTATAAGGAGCGTTAATATCAGTAATCTTTTGAAATACTTATAACACTAATCTCCCATCTTCTAATCGCCTGCTAAACATGGCGATTAAGACACAATCCTCATAGGAGAGGTTTATATCCAGTAGTAGATACGGATTATCTAGAGGATAGATGTACCTATAATTTTATTACTAAGTCCATTCGCTAAACATATTATGTGTTTTCGTGGTAACGAAGTATAATTAAATAAAACTAAACTAAAACAACTAGATTTATAACTCTATATCGAATAATGCCATTGATGCTTATCGCCGCATCGAGACACAAGCGCCAACTTCTTAACCTAGAATTTGTGTTACGTTCAACATCTAAGCTAAACTCACTTCAGGGTCGAAACAATCAGCATAGCGAAACTAAACGCTATTATTCCGTTCCGAAAGATTGTGCTCAAAAGTTTATACATTAGTTTATATTAAAATATAACGTCGACTGCGTTGCAACTTTAACCGTACGAATAGTATGCGATTCAGAGTTTACGGTTTGATCGAAGAAACTATATACGGCAGAACTCCTAAAGTCCTTTTAAATATTCCAGCGATCCATTTGTCAGAACGTCGATGTCCGCTGTAAGTCTCCACAGTGAAGAAAACTGTTGCAAACGCCATGCTAATAGGCGAATTGGCAATCGCAGTTGACGTCATATTTATAAGTTTACCAAGGAAGTGCCATTGCCCTGTGTTTTTAAGATTAATCATTGAATCAAAATATTCGTATCGTTATAGAGACTAATTTATATGGGATTTAGAGCAGCGCAGCTATCGGGAGATAGGGGCACTGCTTCAAATCCATACAAATTCTCGATAAGGTTACGAATACTTTGACGCACATATTCGTGCTGAGCCACAGATTGTCTCTTAGCTTATTGTAACAATTTCCATGGGAGAGTTAGGGGATGTTAACAGATAGCATTCTAAACCTGTCACCACTGCAAAGGAATACTGAAATATAATTCATATTGCTTATTATGCAATAAGAGAATATTTTTAATAATTGTTTTGATCACTTTTAATTGGAACGCAGTACTGGTACATAGACAATAAAATGAAATAGCCATTTATTACGTGAGAAACCTGTCAAGTGTTGGCTGAATAGTATCCTCTATCATAATAACATACTATATATACCTATATATTAAAGTAGAAGATTCATAAAATGCGAGACATTTTTAACCCAAAAACGCTTTTCTAAAGATTTCACCCCGTACTAAAGAATAATGCCACCTATCACTAAGAAATTTACAAACAAATAATACATCATCTTCATCATCTCAACCTACAGAAGTCGGACAAGAGTCGGGATTTCTAAGCGGTGGACCACGCTGCTGACAGTTGCCTGAATACAGACAAATATGTATTGGTTCGGCCGGAGAAGAAAATAACCATCTTAGTAGTAGCACTTTAAACCAAGAAAAATGCAGGATCAAACCCCTCCGTTACTGGCTCATTCTATACACTCCAATCCCGCATGGAGAGAATTAAGCAGTGATTTACACCCGGTGTTGCCCATGAGCGGCGGTTACTATTTTCGCTCACTGCTGCCTGCTCATCTTCTACCAAAGGCAATACAATCAAAAATAAAACATACATTTAGCTTTTATCACGTGCTTATATGAATTTAAAATTCACATTCATGACCTATTGTGACGGTATACCGGTAATAAGCACGTGGACCGTAGCCTCGAAAATCGCCAACGCGTTATTGTGCGGGTTGACAGTTCTGATCGCCATGTAAGGGAAAGTATATTGATACGTAAGCTAAGTTCTTAGTGCTACAACCTTGTCATCAAAAGCTACCTATCAATGGCGCCGTTAAGTCTGCAAGACTTGCCATTCATATTATAAAATTCTTAAAATAATTCTGGTGTGCGAATCGATGACCAAACTTTTTTAAAATCATTTTGATTCAAAATTTACCTAAAGTTACCTAAAAACAAAAAAGCGTATAATTAATATTTTATGTAGCGTAGCGTATAATTAATATTCTATGTAGTGTCTCATGAGAAAATATCGGTGACATAAACGATAACGATAAAATTCCCGTTTTTTATACGATGACCAAGTAAGAATCCAATATTTCAGTATTAATTTTTTCCGTGGATGGCGTGAATGAATTGACGAATGAAACGACTGAGATATATAGTAGATACCATCTATACCAATAAATAAAATTGGAGTGTCTGTTTGTAATGTCAAAATAATGGACTTTTTTCATGCTCACACGGTTACTTGCACTGTACATATGCCTGAAATACACTTTATAATTTTATTGTCTGTCTGTTTGTTCCGGGTAATCTTCAAAACGGCTGGACCGATTTTAAAAATTCTTTTACCAATGGAAAGCTATAATATCAGGGAGTAACCTAGGTTATATTTTATCCCAGTATTTCCACGGGAACTACGCAGGAATGACGACTGAAACCGAAGCGAAGCGAGGGCGGGTTGCTAGTTACTACATAAGAAGGTAAACTGCTACTGCTACTACTACATAAGAAAATGCTTCAAACTAGCTCAATAAGTAGTTTTCACAAACGTTAACAGTCCTTTATATACGCACAATTTTTCAGTCTATTTTACATACATGCCATAAAAAGCCGTCAAAATCCCAATTCCATACAATTTACGATCCCTATCGAAGAAGATATCAATGACACCGGTAGAACTACTAATGTAACTATCTAACAAGATTTAAAGTTTCGAGGTGACGGACACTAGATGAATACATGCTTTCCCGCTGCTGGCAACATATACCTATTGGACAGACTACTACATAAAACAGAGTCGCACATAACCACTCTGTTTTATGCAGTGGGCAAAATGGAGACTAATGATCCGGAAGGTCAATTTACGAGGAAATGGACTTGATAAAGTAGTAAACTTATTGGGAATTATAGTTTAAACATAAAGACAGATAAAGACACGACAGTTGTAGATGCAATTTGTGCCTAATTAAATATCGAACAACATAACCATTCACATCACTTAAGTCTTGTTTCTGAATGTAGGCCTCGTCAAATCTACTCTAAATCTCGAAGTTTAGAAGACCTGTCACACAATCTAGGTGTCTGATGCTATCAATCCATCCATGATTTAGGTAGCAGTACTCGTGACTTTCAATAGTCTAAATCACCTCTTTACACTCCATGTATTAATTATTTACAGCAACAATATCCATCAGTGTTATGATGGTTTCTTGAACTGAGCGAATTCATTGGTTATCTTTATGATCAAGTATTACTTGATCATAAAGAAAAAGATAGAAATAACCCATAACATTGTCCTCTTTATCGCCCTTTATTCTAAAAGTAGTTTTAAAATGTGGTTAGAATTTAATGCAGTACATAACATTGCATATACCCTTTCGCAAAACATTACTTTCTTATACAACATACGTAATATAAATGTCAGTCGTAAACACGCAACGCACGATGTTAAAATATATGCAAGGATTGTTATATGCATAATGCATGCATATTTAGATATACAAAGATTACGATTGAAATACCTGAACTAAAAATTTGACTTGTAAAAACTTTAGCTCGCTGTTAATTTTAGAAATGTATTTGTGAAGACAAGTGGGGAAACTAATAGAATGTCAAGCAGATGTCTCGATTTCGAATCTGACGACTCGCTTCTCTCAAACGAGGAGCGAACTGTGACCACAATGTAATATGCAAATAACTTTTATAATTTTAAAAAGTTAAATTGATCATTATTACTTGCTTATAAGATAATGCAAAATTCTGATCACGCAAGTCTAGAGGGCTTTTATGGATATCTTCAGACGTTAACCAATTACTAAATTAGGCCTAAAACAGTCTTCCATCCATCCATCAGCCTACAGACGTACACTGCTGGACATGGGCCTCCCTACGAGAATGCCACTCGGAACGGTCCTGTGCCACGTGCATGCAACGGTCAAAACAGTCTTATTGTGGGAGAATGACTTGAGCCCAACACCCAACTTGACTGGTGGCAAATTATTAGTGAATTCATAATAAGCCTTTTTTAAACTATAAACATAACTGTGTAACATATAATATTATTAACATTATTCACCACTTTTTAGTAACGATTCTTATTTTTAACTCTAATAATATTTTTCTTAATTTATTTTAACACTAAATTATATTTAAAACTAGCAACTCGCCCTCGCTTCGCTTCGGTTTTAGTCGTTTTACCCGCGTAGTTCCCGTTTCCGTGGGAATACCAGGATAAAATATAGCCTAGTTTACGCGCTGATATTATAGCTTTCCATTGGTGAAAGAATTTTTGAAATCGGTTCGTCGGTTTTGAAGATTACCCGGAACAAACAGACAGACAGACAAAAATTTTTTTAATCTGTATTTTAGGCATAGGTGTCGTGCAAATAACCGTGTGAGCATGAAAAAAAGCCTATTATTTTGACATTACAAACAGACACTCCAATTTTATTTATTGGTATAGATGAGCTAATTACGTATTATTCCTGTTGAATATTATTATACTGTATTATTATATTCACTAAAATACTTAAATATACCATATAGGGCAACTAAAACCAAAGATAAATAGACGGATGTGTGAGGTAGTGATCTAATTAGTGACCTCTGATACCAAATATTGTAAAATCGTTCCCTATTATTTTTTTTTATTTGATTACATCAATAGTCAGATAGTAGTTCAGTTGTACTGTGATTTGTGTTTATTAGTAGGTACCTTTATAAGTCCACCGCAATGCAAGTGAGCGTCCTTCGGTGGAGGACTCCAAAAAGCCTATTTTCATTTTATTCAACCCCAATATTGCAACTATTTATATTTTAACCTTTCAAACTACCATATCAGAATAGCCTTTTTCAGGTTTTGCTGAATTTAACGAAGTTTCCGGATTCTTAAGAATGATACTTGCTCTGCAAAATTTATAAATCTATATCTTCTTGAATTCTGTTTCTTTTTTTATTTACGTCTGAAACTAGTAGATTTTGTCTGCTTATTCGATAACTTCTTACAAGGTTCTCAATAGCTTTTGATAAGGTTTCCATTTACTTAGTTAAAAGGTTTCGGAAAGATTTAATGGAAAATACATTCATCTAAGATTCAGAAGTAGTTAAGAAATAAGAAATTCAGATATTCCGTATCGTAAGGAAGGGAAGCGGAATATTTCCAGCTTCTCCTGTTTATCATTTTATTTCTAATCGAATGTGTTGCGGGCACCAAGACAATTTGAAACGATTCTCGAGAATTTCTGCGAGTTTAATACTCGTAAATATTACGGAAACGAAGTTAGACTGAAAAGGCTATTTATAATCATTATATCATACTTAATGGAAGTGCAAAACCGGGAGCACCACTAAGATCTTTCATTATTATGAGTATGTTAAATAAGAATCTCAGTATTTCGTACCTTGCTAATTAGATTTTCATATTTAAGTCTTATAATTTTAATGAACTAAACCGAATTTCATTTGGTTTATCTAAATAAGATTTTTAGTAAGTTTTTTTATCAAAGTTGATAATAATAATAGAAATTTATAATTTTAATAGAATGTTACAGTTTTACGTCTGGTTAGACCAGGAGAATAGGCGGCAGCACTCGCCTGGGATCTCTCATGCAGGGAAACATAACACCGAGTACAATCGCGTAACTGCTTACCAAACGTCGCGATTACCCCCATTACCCCATTAGGTGTCTTTGAAGCACATGTCCAGGGGTGGACGTAAATAGATGAATGGATTATAATTAAAGTTATTGTTACAATTTTTATTATTAGCAAGCAAATATAAAAATTATGAATATTATGACAGTAGTCTATATGAAAACTTCTAATATTTTTAACGTAATTTTATATACCTACATCCTATCGCTTTTTAAAACACGTCCAAATATTATAAGTTACATTATTACTTTACCTATATCAACGGATTTACGTATATTTTATAAACGATATCTCCATATTTTAGGTAAAGCTATAAATCAAAATGTCCTATAAGCAAGTTTACTAACAATAAAACTGAAATTCTTATGGACTAGATTATAATTTAATTTATGAGTCTGTACTATAAACATATCGATAATAATACAACATGAAGGTTGTCGGAGACTTAACTAATTTCAAAACATTTTTCGTAGCATTTGTTTCGCTTAGATAATAATTTTATAAATGTTTCGGAGGAATATTCAGGCTTTAAAATATTTACGTAAGCAAGAAACGATTTAGCAAAATCCTTTTTGAGGTGAAGCCCACTTCGAAGCAGAAAAATGTGAATTTCATAAGTTTGAAAGAGTACCATGAGGAAAATTTTAATGGTTCATGTGAAAAATGGTATTTGTGTCATGACCATTTATTACACACTTATTTGTAAAATTTAATTTGAAACTTTATTTTTCCAAATACAATAAACTTCGGGACCGACTATATTGTAATATTAAATTCGATCTTTACTGCTTTGATAGCGTCCGTTCGGTATAATATAAACATAGAATTTCTTGAAATTAATCGAAGCGCCATCTAGCGGCGGTATTGCATTGTTTTAATGGTCTAAAACGTCACAATATTGCCCGCCTAATGAAACTCGTTTGGGGCCCATAGGTTGAATGGTTTCAAAGTCTACAACAGACGGATAAAATCATTTTTTGGACTTTTAACTATCTATGAAACCTACGTTACTATCTAAATAAAGTATTATGTATATCGTATATGATATGTTTTATTTACATAAATTATTACAAAATCAGAATTGAACTCGTTGCTTTGAGGAATTAGAATAATATTAATGACAAGATATAGAAGCTACGGACCTTAATATCAACGCATTAAAATTTTGTATCAATGTATCAACTATTTAATTATATACTTTTTTTTTGGGTTGGTTGCGGTCGGCACGCTTCTCGCACCACTCCGTCCAGGGCGACAGAGGGGCATAAGCACGCTCACCCACAACCCACCCACGATGCATGTCGCCTTCGTCGTTGGGCCGACCACCGGAGCAGGGTGACTTGACGTCAGTGGTCGGCCTGACGGAATACCCTCTATTTGGGGAGGACTTCGGCCTTTCCTCACGCGGTCGGCCTCTCGGCGGGTGACGGACTAATTCCCCGGTCACGTCACCCGCGGCCTCGGCTAGGGCGGCATGAGGCGCAGGTATTCGCGCCTACGCCGCCCCCGTCGCCGGCGGCGGATCGCCTCATCGAGGCTGCGCTCCTCGCGCAGGCGATCCGCCGCCTCCTTCCGTGAGACTACTGCCTCGCAGAAAGCTGCGTCCGCGTCCCAATTCCTGACGCTGCCGACCATCGCCCTGGCGATTCAAGAAGGACATTTAATTATATACTACCATAAATGTGCTTCTTGATTATTTGCCGCTAAAAATCTCATTCTTAGACGCCGGGCCTAATGGTGCTCTTCGATAATTTCCACTCCTTCGAGAACACTATTATACATTTTTCAGTCTGCATCTTTAGATTTTTTAATTGTTAATGCAGGTAATTACAATTCTATAGCAACAAAAATTCGAAAACGCACATGTATCTGTTGGAACGCATTGCCTAAAACATCACGGAAACTTAAGCCTTATACGTTTTTTTCCTTTATAACCTAATTTTAACCAAATCCATCTATCTGTTCATTTTCTAATGAATTTACTGCAGTCCTAAAACATTTAAAATCGCATCCTGGAGAATTTGATTATTCTGGGGAATTGAACCAAATAAATGCTCTAGTTAAAATACTATACAGGTTTTCCGAAGAAACAGAATATGCCAGAACGTCGTAATTGGTTTACCTATTTGTTATCCAAAATACACAAAGGAAGACACGAGTTTGTGTGCAATTCTATTGTTATCTATTTTCACAGTTACAATGAGATTTTTACGTACAATATCACACAATATCGGTTAAAGGAGTCAATAAAAAAACACAACAGTGCTAATTGTTGGTATGATATTTGTTTACTTCTATATGTGCACTACGTTTTGGTATGATTAATAGTTTCAGTAAACTAGTGGTCGCCAAGTGGTCGAAATTCGACCATCATTCATTTCATTTGAACTTATTTTGCTGTTGCACAATTTTCTTTTTTCACTAATCCTTACGAATATTATAAATGCGAAAGCAAGTTTGTTTGGGGAAGCGTACTTTCACGCTTAATCCACCGAATCGATTTCAAACATTCTTTCAGCAATGGAAAGCTATAATATCAGGGAGTAACATAGGCTATATTTTATCCCGATATGCTCGCAGGAACGGGAACTACGTGAGGAAGGGGACTGAAACCGAAGCGAAGCTAAGGCGGGTTGCTAGTAACAAATATGTATTAGACACTGTCATCATTGAGTGTTTGAGATTCAGTTCGATCAGAGACTTTTAATCATAAACAAAAGTGTATACGCGTTTGTTGATTCCATAGTACTGTACATCATGTTTTTATTTATTAATTTAATGTATTTCTAATGCATTATTATTACAAATTTTAGTTTTGTTCACTTCTCCTGAATATATTCTTCCACTACGTCAAATATAGTACTTGTCCATCCGCGTAATTTTCAAAAAAAGGAGGGGAGGGGTACAATGTTTATGCTTCACGTATTAATATAAACATAGATAACATCGGCTAGAATGAATGAATTTTTTTGTGTTTGTGTGTTAACCGCCGATGGCTTAAAGTAAACAGTTTTTCCCGGACTATAGTCGAGCACTAAGGGCTCTAAACTTTGAACGCAAAGCCGGGAGCATATCTATGTAGTCAGTATAATAATGAACTTTATATTCAAAATGACTTGCTAATCTACGTTCTTCTATAATCATATTGCGTGCATCCCACCATTTTGAAAAGACTAATTAATCGTGGCTACATAAGCCACGGTAATGAATTAATTCATTCTTTGACGCTATTTTCCTTATGCCTTAATAGCGTAGCGGCAAATGTAGTATCATTTTCTTATCAAACTGTTAGTCAAGACGTCAATCAAGTTGTCGATCAAAATTACACGGCACTTATAAAAGTAACTAAAGGAAAGGCGTGTTCGCACTATTGTATAAGATGTAGAATACCTATAACACGTCTTTTTACGCGCTTTTTATTTGCTTGCCTTGCCTGAACATTTCTTTGTAATTTTTATTAGCTTCATACATATAGATACATATCTTTGTAACGAAATCTTTGAAGGCGATTCTTATTTTTACAAATTTTGTTGTCTTTGTATTTGGTTTTTCCGTGTGGTGACGGAGTAGAAATACTATTAACCACTCGTTATCTTGCTGGTGGGTGTCGTAAAAGTCGGTTAAGGGATATAATATGCATATAACATTGATGTAAGAGAAGGAAAACTCGAAATAAAACCCTATACCAACACGTCTGACCGGCGATGTATAGTAGGAAAATTTCCCTCCTATTGTGGATGAGGTTCGAGCCTTATAGTGTGACGTACGAGGGGTGATCCAAAAGTAATGATAATCAATAATAAACACAATGAATAAAATAAAAAAATATATTTATTTCTCAACATAGTCTCCTAGCAAGTCTATACATTTAGTCCATCTCTTTTCTAAACCTAAAATTCCCTTACAAAAAAAATCTTTATCTTGACTCTCAAAAAAGTCCTCAACCGCGGCCATCACGTCGCTATCATCATCAAATTTCTTGCCTCGGAGGTGTTCCTTGAGTCGTGGAAAGAGATAGAAGTCACTGGGGGCTAGATCTGGTGAATAGGGGGGGTGTTCCACCAACTCAAAGCCCGCTTCCTGAATGCCAGCCATGGCAATTGCAGCTTTGTGAACAGGTGCGTTGTCTTGATGGAACAACACTCCAGCCCGCAGTTTGCCTCGCCTTTTCTCCTTAATAGCCTCCCGCAATCTTCTTATTTGTTCTGCATAGTAGGAGCCTGTAATAGTGGCCCCCTTTTCCAAGTAGTCCACCATGATTATTCCTTCAGCGTCCCAAAAAACAGACGCCATAACCTTCCCTGCTGAGCTTGACACTTTGAATTTCTTCGGCGTCGGTTCATCGGATCGTTTCCATGTCATCGATTGTTGTTTTGTTTCAGGATCAAAATGGTGGATCCAGGTCTCGTCCATGGTCACAAAACGTGACAAAAAATTGTCCTTGTCTGCCTGGAACTTTTCGAGATTTGCTCTTGACATGTCGACTCGTTTCTTCTTTTGCTCGTCGTTTAACATTTTCGGTACCCAACGCGCGGAGACCTTTCTCATATGCAATTCGTTCGCAAGGATTCTTTGAATGCTGCCATATGAGATCCCTGTGACCTCAGCTACATGCCTGATAGTCACTCTTCGATCTTCCAATACAACTTCTTCAACTTTTTTCACATTTTCTTCAGTGAGGGACGTCGATGGGCGTCCTTCGCGGTGTTCGTCTTCCGTCGATGTTCTTCCCAGCTTAAACTCCTTAGCCCAGCGTGCAACTGTGGAATATGGAGGAGAAGAGTCCCCTAATGTTTCCACCAAGTCGCTGTGTATGTCTTTGGTAGACATTTTTTTCAAGCAGAGGTATTTAATGACAGCTCTGATTTCGTGTTTTTCCATTTTGATGTTCACTCCTTGACAGTCCGTATTCAAATGAATGTAGCTCCCGGGAATTGTGGCCTATTTATATGATTTTTTTTTCCTGAACTAGTGGGTAACTGAGCAAGTGACTGAAATTTTTTTGTATTTTTGTGTGCACTAGAAATAACTGATTATCATTACTTTTGGATCACCCCTCGTATATGAGTCCAGATAATAATAAGATTGTTTATGCCTCATTTCGTATACATATCAGTGTTTTGTTAAGAAAGAACTAAGATGTTTCACATCTGGCATCATAACCTTGGTCTTATCCCAATTACTTGAGATCAATATTTATCCCAATTACTTGAGATCAATATGTACTCTTCTTCCATAGTACATATTGCAAAAGTTATTAGCAATAGTTTTATGACCGACCGTCTGCCTTTTTTTCAAGGGTGGGCCATGATCAGCGCACCCGCCGCCGGGATCCGTCCGGGGCGACAGGGGGGCGGCGCGCGGCCCCACGACCCACCCGTGACACGTCGCCTTCGTCGTTGGGTCGACCACCGGTGCAGGATATTTTGTCTTCAGTGGTCGGCCCGACGGAATAACCCGGTCGCGGGGTACCCTCTCCTCTCGACGCTCCCCCTCGGGGAACCGACCGTCTGCCTGCCATCAACCCTCCTTGGGCATGTAATTGTAAACATGGAATCGGCCCAAGTATATGTAAAGTTCTTAGTCGTCTTTTACAATACCCACGAGAATAAGGCTAATGTTGGTAGTATTCGCAGCCGCTACGCACACAGCCTTTCGAGTCTAACACTTCATCGTTATTACAGAGATCTATCCACTACCTGCCTGTGTTAATTATAAAACTTCGACCCGCATTTTTTGATATAAATTCATTGCCCATATAAAAAGAAAATTATATTACACTAGCTGACCCAACAGACGTTGTTCTGTTTAAATAAGCGCCACCTACCGGGTCCAATTGTGAATTTAAACCATTCGGTAATCCCCTTGAACATGCACAAAAAATTTTATCAACATCGGTCCCGCCGTTTAGGAGGAGTTTAGTGTTTATTTAGGAGTTTGGTACACACGTACACAAGAAATTTATATATAAAGATAAAGACTAGCTGACCCAACAGACACTGTTCTGTTCAAATAAGCGCCACCTACCGGATCCAATTATGAATCTAAACCATTCTCGTATCCCTTTGAACACAGAAAAATTACATCAACATCGGTCCAGGCGTTTAGGAGGAGTTCAGTGACATACACAAGAAATTTATATAATACAAGAAAAAGAAAATTGTATTACATTTATGCATAAAAGGGATATATTATTTTCGGTCAGGTAATATGAAAAATTGAGGCCATGAGAACCATAGTGGGTACTAACTAATTTTTTTTTACAGTATTGTGTTTATGATTTTTTACAGATATAATTGAACATTTTGATAGAACAAAGGTGGCCTAAAAGTGATGCAACGAATATTCACTAAATGGCAGCATAATCATTGTTATGGTTTTTACTGTACCGTTTTTATTTTCTATGGTCCTCAAAAGGCTTATCCATTGAATTAGGCCAGTATGGTCCTCATGGCCTCAATTTATGGTAATTACTAGCAGCGCCCTGCGGTTTCACCCGCAGTTCCTCTTCTCGTGGGAATATCGGGATAAATTATAGCCTGTGTTATTCTGATATGTAACCTATATTATTGTGAAGTTTTATCAAAATCCATTCAGTAGTTTTTGCGTCTAAGAGCAACAAACATCTTCACATCCTCCGAAACTTTCGCGTTTATAATATTAGTAGGATAGGATTTTATCATTAATTAATTTTAACCTGACAAATCTAATATCCTACCGATCGTAAGGCAGATACACTGAGAAAGATCAGGGGAAGAAAACTCAAAAATATATTAACTAGTTGTTGAATTTTAAGAGACGACTGATAAATAGATAAATGATCTTGAAAGCTAACATATGCAAGTAAACACGTCAGTAGCGAAAAGTGCAGTATCGTATTTATAGCGAAGTATTTCGCCCCCGCTTCAAACCACCGCGTCGTTGAATAGACCCACGCCGTCAGCCGCTAAATATGGAAAAAGAATTATGTTGTGTTCTTCGTTGTCTCTTGTTTAAAGGGTCAATGGTCTGGTTTTTAAGTGGGTAAAGGATTGACGTGGGTATCCGCAACGTGTACTCAATTGATAAGTTTGGACTTCAGTGCACGGAAAGATTTTTAAGAATTTTCGATTAAGCTCTTCTCTATTACGCAAATATGTAAAAAAGACAGAAAATTACTATAGTATTTTTATTTTTTTAATTGTTTGTTTTTTATTATTTGACAAATCTATAACGCCTGCTCTCAAAAGTTTTCTAGTACAAGATTCGCGAACGTACTAAGAAAACTCAACAATTAATACTGCAGTTTCAGCCCACATGCATCTCAGTGATATGCAGTGGCCTTCTGCAAATGAAGTAAATTAGCCACTATACTGCGTTAGCCAGACTGATTAACAGAGGAATTTATTGCGAGATTTCTGTCTTTTGCAGTAAATGTCTGCCTACATCCCCTAATAGATTGTCCAAACAGTTTGTAAGGAATATTTTTTACGGGTGATTAAAAATTCCATGGCATAGATGTGTTAAATCTCTACATACTTCATAACGCATACAGGTGACTATAAACAAAAAAACAACGACTTCTTCAGACGATTGTTATCAGCTTGCCCTTGAACGTTAAATAACCATAAAGGGTGGCCTTTATAATAACTATTTCAAGCACTAACATATATTTCACAAGGGTAAAACTAGCCCATGACCTTGATAAGTATATCAAGGTTGCTGGCTAGCTTTCATAGAAAAAGGAAACAAACACTCATCAGGCTCTTTTATAAGCCTAAGCTGCCTTTATAACTGTTATTCATTCTACGTGCTAACAGTACGAACCCTAACTTTGCTCGTGGATAAATGTCGACTAAAGACCATTACACCGATCTAGGCTAATAAAATTATTCTCAATAACGTGTGAACGATCACGTCCCCAAAGAAGACCGTAAAATTTTAATAACACATTTTAGCATACGATTTTCTAAGTATTTTATTGTAAATAAAATAATATTTTGCTCACGGGCCTTTAGGTGTCTGATTGACGACGAACCGAGTTGGCCACGGATCTCAAAGAATCGATACCAGTGGCTAGCCCAATGACGTAAAGAAGGCAATACGCCGCCGCCACACTTGCGTCGCCCCGGACGGACTGGTCGGCATGTGTTGACCATAGCAAGCTCAAAAAAAAAACGTCTGATTGAGACCTATATGCGCATCCCTTAGTCGTCTTTTACGATAGCCACGTCTAAGAAATGAGGTGGTGAATTATATTCTTACACCGTCATCACATGACACGACAAGTTACATAAGTAGATAAAAATTATTATATAACTATGAAAATATCTGCAACGGTACGTTACTAAGTAGATTTGAAAACTAAAGATTACACAACTTGACTCGGCGCATAGGCATGTGGCATATACTACTTATTTTGCTGTTACATCAATTCAATATAATTGAAGTAAAAAATATATTTTTATAGAGTAAGACTACAATTAACCACCCCTCACTCTTACCCGTGGGTGTCGTAAAAGACGACTAAGGGTTTATATATGCACAAAACGTTTATGGAAGAGAATGAAAAATTTAAATAAAACACTAAACGGAACGGAAGATCAGCGCTGGTCATCCGTGGCCAGCATTATGCTGAGTTGGGACCGGATTGTGGCAAACACTTTTCGAAATTATCATTATTTAAATTTGTCTTTTCTTATGCTTTGTGTCTGTCATAATAAATCATTTCATTTAAACCAAGACGTCTGAACAGTGTGGAATAGTAGGTCAATTACCTTCCTATTGCGTAGGAGGCTCGAGCTCAATAGTGGGACGCATATGAGCTGTAATGATGATGATGATGATGAAAAAATACAGGGTGTATCAGGTTATGGGGCGATGGTTCGACTATGTTGTAGTTTGACGGTCATAGATCGTAATTAGAACGTATATTAAACAAAAAACAATATAACGTAAAAGTTATAGTGATTTTATGCGAACGTAATCATTGATTTATTTAATTTCCAATGAACATTTAATAAAGTACGAATATGTTGCAGATTAAGTATCACTGATTTTATACATTTCAATCAAATTTACACGAAAAAGCGATGACAAAATTAAAAACTTTACATGTCTCTAACTCATTAACGAATCAATATTTTTCCTTCAAATTTTTTTAATGGGTTCCTACCATCATTGCCTAACTCCCGTTTGACCAGTTGCCCCATAACCTGACACACTCTATATTAGTTTACGTAAAATGACTAGTACGTAACAATACAACAATACAAAGAATATCTTTACTATTTAAAATACGGTAAATGACTCTACTGTAAATTAAAGTAGGAAAGAATACGGTAAACGATTTTATAATTTTCAATTAAAACAGATATTGCATAGCAGCTAATTTCTGCAATTTGTGCATTTAGTATTTCTAGTTAACTATTTACTTGTACATTAATTATTATTTTACGTGACGGAGTAAGTATACAATTCACCACCCCCTCTCATACCCGTGAGTGTCGTAAAAAAACGACCAAGGGATATATATAATACGTATTTGACATCTAGGCGATGGAAAAATTCGAAACAGAACCCTATATCAAACTGTCTGACCAGCATTGTATAGTAAGGTGAATTGCCTTCCTATTATAAAGGAGGCTCAAGCCCAGCAGTGGGACGTATATGAGCCGAAGTGATGATGATGAACATTAAAAGTAACTTACAAATCATAATTTATACACATCTCCACTTATATATGTTGCACTGTTGAGCTCGAGTCTCCTTCATAATAGGAAGGAAATTTGACCTACTATACCACCCTAGTCAGACGGGTTGGTGTAAGGTTTTTATTTTTCGAGTTATCCTTCTCTTGCTTAGATGTTATATGCATATTCAATCCCTTAGTTGTCTTTTATGACACCCACGGGCAAGATAGGGAGAGGAATATAATTCAACAGAATTATATTCTTACTTACTACTTTATTTTTATTAAATGAAAGACTGACGGATGGAAAAGTGCATTGGTGCAAGTGTATTTCACACATAATAAACGATAATTTCTGACAAAAACTGATACCAAATTACCTACTGATATTTTCATTTCAAATTGTATCTAAACCTGCGCTACCGAAACGGCGCGAAGAGCTAAAAATTCACGCATCAGTGATCGCTTCAGTTCTCTAAAGAAAATGGCGCAAAAGTTAGCAACCGGAATGCTCAGACATTAAAAAAAAACAAGGTAATATGAATCATGATTGCATCCAAATCTAATAAATTCAATCGATTTTAGAAAGCCGAAGCACAAACTCATGCATATAAGATGAGAGATCGGTGAAGCAAGAAATAGTTGTTATAAAAATGTACATTTTATATCGATACTCATCCACCTGGCTGGACTTACGCCTTAGGAAAGGTTACGGTAATTTTGTATTTTAGTATCTACCCTTAACCAGCTTTGTTTGTGATATCGATAAAAATCTAAAAGAACAATATAGGAGTATACCCTTACTAACCGACTTCTTTATTGGTGTCTTCAATAATACTCTTGGTAATAATTGGGTCTTAGCTTGTGCTATGGATGGTCATCGAATGGTCCGTCCCTTCGATGATATTCGGAGGATGAAAATTGTAAAAAACGCATCACATAATACCGGTACGATCCCTATTATAATTTGTATTCCAGAGGTTTTATTTTGCTTTTATAAATTATATTCATACTCATCAGCCTGGAGATGTCCACTTTTGGATATGAGGCTCCCCAAGGGAGGGATTATAATATAATCGCCACGCTTGTCAGGCACGTTGACGACCCTAGTCCTTGTTATTTCCTCAGGAGAGTTCTACTGACCGTTATCCTCATGATCGCTGAACCATTTACGACTACAACGTGAAAGAAGGACTGCTAACATATTGTATTCCCAAGCCCTCCCCACAACGACTCATCATCATCATCATCTTGCTCTTATCCCAATTACTTGGGGTCGACGCAATATGTCATCTGTTTTGACATATTGTAAAAAGTTTCGGCAATGACTTTTATGACCGGCCGCCTGCCTGACGTCAACCCTCCTTGGGAATGTAATCGTTGACCCAAATGGTACCAGATGGAGTTGGTCCGGGTCAATCTAGGGCTCTTAGTCGTCTTTTACGACACCCACGAGCAAAGCAAGGGTTGGTAGTATTCGAAGCTGCTACCACACAGCAATGTATTTAAAACGAACACGACTATATATTTAAAATATTAATACCCGGATGACTGAGATCTGCTTGATATATTTACTGGTTTAGTTTTTCTTACGAAAAAAAAGTTGGAAAAAAGGGTAAACCCAGATCGAACTGAGGTTGCTTGGATTAAGGGACTGCTCGAATTCTCAAAGAGTTATTTTCATCCTCGACGGCAGTGGCTTAATTTAGGACGTCGGTCGATGGGAGGGTATCCCAAATAGGGGGTATTCCGTCAGGCCGACCACTGACGTCAAGTCACCCTGCTGCGGTGGTCGGCCCAACGACGAAGGCGACGTGCATCGTGGGTGGGTTGTGGGTGTGCGTGCTTACGCCCCTCTGTCGCCCCGGACGGAGTGGTGCGAGAAGCGCGCCGACCGCAAAACACCCAAAAAAAAAAAACAAAAGTGGCTTAATTTAGCTTCATATTTAAATTATACCTTTTTCATTGCTGAAATCAGTTTCTTATAAAAAAACCTAACTAAATCGATTTATCATGAAAATTAATAATACATATGAAAATTGTTGGAGCCGTTTCTGAGATTCTGAAATATACGAGAATAATTCGATGGATAAACTTTTAATGTAACAAATAAATCAGTTTTGACACAAAACAATACAAGCTTCATGCACTTGCAGTGACGTTGAAGCGTTGCAAACTACACATACTATTTTATCATTTAAACAATACATTTTATTATATACAATACAATACAAACATTTAACACGGAGAGAGCGTAATACATTTGTCAATACATAATACCGATGCAGTTTCACACACGTTTTATATTCGATTTACAATAAATAAGAGCATTGGCCGACTAGCAAACTGTTTCGCAGAAGTATCGGATTAACGGACCGCGCCGTGCACCTGTGATATTTTAAATCCTATTAAATTATATATAAAAAATGCTTTAGCGATGAAAAAAAAAAAATAAGTCACTGTCATCATCATCATCACAGCTCATATACGTCCCACTGTTGGACACGAGCCTCCACAATGGGAAGGAAATTGACCTAATGGCCCGAGCCCAACAGTGGGACATATATGGGCTAAGATGATGATGATGTCGATCTGAACACAGCATGTGTTGTGCGGCAGTGTTTCTCAATAACACGCCTGCACAATGTAAGTACCCAATAATAATAGATGATAGCCCTATATGAAATGTTTATAAACTAGCTGACCCAACAGTCGTTGTAGTGTTCAAATCTAAAAAAAAGGTAAAAGGAATTGTCATTGAACTCGATTGCAACGCCACCTACAGAGTCCAATTGTGAATCGAAAGTATTTTCGAATCCACTTAAACACACACACAAAAATTCATCAACATCGCTCCAGCCGTTTAAGAGGAGTTCAGTGACATACACACGTACACAAGAAATATTTATTCAAAGACATCCCTGTATAAATATAATGATCACGCTGTATTAATATACACTTTCATAATCACTTGCATACGGTCAGAGTGGCATAGTAAAATAACGTTAGAAGGCGTATCCACTTATCAGCTCAAGCATGACGTGAAGGTCAGACGGCTGGGAGCCGAGCGCCTTAACATATAACGTAAAAGCAAACAATAAAATTGATGTTATACCCACAATAAGTATATTATGAGAAATATAATTAAGTCTCCTTTTTTTATGGGACTAATCCCACCACACATTCCCACCATTGTAACTCCTGTAAGCCAGGATCCACAATGGTCTCCATAAATGACACCGAGGTTTGACCCTCAGGCAGTACCGGGATATGATTTTAATTGTCTTGGGACCCGCAACAAATTTAATTAGAAAAGATTAAAGAGGAGGAGTTGGAAAGAGAGATTCCACTTCCCTCCCAGGCAAAGCGGGAGACAGGAAAACAAAATGACTAGTCAGCCAATAAGTAAACAGGAGTACAGCTACGATAGCGCAGCAGTACGGCACCACGGATACGGAAGAGCTTAACGGGGCCTATATGTGAGCGTTAAGATTGATTGCTACAGTAGGTATGGCAGAAACGCATGAACGCACGGAAATTTTCTCGAGTTGCTACAAGGTCCGTATAGTATACTACCCCACAGGTGATTTGCAAACTGTTTAACATAAGGTTACGCTCGTTTCGCCAGAGATCGCACTCCCAGAGAATGTGATGTGCTGATTGTTCATACTCGTGGTCAGATGTGGAACATTGACATAATGGTGATGGTACGAGTTTAAAAGAAAATAATTTACTTTTAAAGTTGCCATGGCCCGTTAAAAATTGGGCCACGAAGTGGTCAACCTCCAACCACACCTTCTCCAGGCGCTCCCGGATGCATGGAAAAAATAGATAAAGATGACGACCTTTCGATGATGAATCCCATCTTTCTTGCCATTCAGTTAAAAGTTCCTCATAAACAATGGATTGTGGTGCAAACAATCTAGCAATTTTATTTCGGTCGCGCGGTAGAAGGAAATCTGTATTCATAGTTTCCTTTGTGGTGTAATACATTGACGCTCGTCTCTGAATCTCCAAATCAACCGGAAGTACACCCGCGAGTACTGGTAAGGCCTCGGTACTAACCGTTCTATAGGCTTTACATAAGAATATTAGGGCCAATCGTTGGCTCTGTAGTAATTTAAGGCGAGCCGCCCCTATGGTGGCCCTATCGGCCCATACAGGTGCAGCGTAACAAATACACCCCAAATATGTGGCCATGTATATGGTTTTAAGTGTATTAAAACGAAGGCCCCAAGTAGATGTGGATATTCTAGTAAGCGCGTAGAAATTCCGTTTCGCTTTTTCGCCTACAGTTTTAATATGTTCAATAAATGAAAAATTAAGTCTCCTATCTAATTCTCCTGTCCTGACCATGAATGCGACCTACTAAGGTCCATTCTCCTACCATTATGAAGGAGGCCTGAGCCCAACAGTGGGATATACATATATAAAGGCTGAAATGATTAGGTATACAACTTTGAAATGGCAATAGGCACACCACATCTCTCATTGGACTGATAACTGTTGGGGAAGAAAGATTCTCGAGTGACAACCACGAGTCGGACGACGCAGCATAGGACAACCCAGGAGGGGTTGTCCTATGTCCTATATATCCTACCAGATGAACTGACGACATTTTGACAGTCACAGTAGGAATCGGTATATCCCCAAAAAGCTCTTTATTTTTTCGCGTAGGAATCCACATACTTGCTGATAGCTCATATAAAAATAACAAAAGCAAGGGAAACTAGTTATTTAACCAGTCGTTTTAACCTTCAACTGTATTTGGTAGATTTAAGTTTTACATTTATTGCATAATTATTTAAATACTCCAAGTGGGTGTGAATTGCGTGACACTTCCTCTCTCCAATCCTTCGTAATACGGAAACCGATGCCTATAGAAGAAGCAATTTTAGTGATATGTCTACTACTGATTGCTACCTGTATAAATTATGCCCAAGTTTTTATTTATCAATTAAATTCATTTATATCCCTGAGGTGATGGAGTAAGAATACAATTCACCACCCCTATCATATCCTTGGTTCCCTTATCAGTCTATAAAAGGCGCCTAAGGGATTAAATATGCATATAACATCTATGCAAAATAAGGGAATGTTGAAATAAAACCCTATACCAACCCATCTGATCTGCATGATGTATTAGGACAGTTTCCCTCCTATTGTGGAGGAGGCTTTAGCCCAACAGTGGGACATACGATGATTTCATTTATAATAATAGTTCGTCAATAAGTCAGATCGTCGTCTTCAATAATGCATAATGCAATGGAAAACGCCACCAAGCCTAACCTACCAAGCTTTTACTCGTGGGTAACTTATTATCTTAAAGACGACTTGAGAGTGTAACTGAAGAGCTAGATCAGCTCCATCTGATGGTTCCTGATAGACAACTACTGAGTACACGCCACTCTCGTTTTATGAAATGTCTGAGAAAATTAATGAGGAATCCATGAATAGAATCTTATTGTTAGAACCTTATTGTTAGAACCTTATTGTAACGGAATGCTCTTTACGTGCTTATGTCCCAATAGTCCAGAGGTTTATGGAATAGACCAATATGTAAAATTGTAATTACATTCGTCTTAACTGAATTGTATTCCAAAAGCATTTTCTCTAACATGATTTATGTTTCAAAACGTGAAATATTGACTTGATCATAGAAAACTTTTATTCAAATTGAAAAATTACTGGCTTAGTTATCTATCTTGGTTACAGTTTTATTAAACAAAGAAGCAATGTCGGCTAGATTTATAATAGTCATTCATCATGGCTTAGTATAATAAATTAAACCGAACTCTTTCTCCTAACGAAGACATTGCGACATGCATTTCAGGCAATATCCTAAATTGTGTGTACAATTTTAAGGAAACCTAATCCTGTAACTTATCAGTCACTCGCTTTCGGTGTATATTTTTTAGACGTACTTCACTATGGCATACTGTATTGTATATGGTATTGTGGCATACCTATTTTATAAACATACAATTAACGGACATTACAGCTAGACTCAGAACAACAATTTATGGGTCACACAAAGTCACTTTATTGTCTTGCGTGAGGATCAAACTCGCGACATTGCAAGGGAGGTCGGCATTTTAAGTACTACACCACCTATGCAGTTCTTGCTTAAAGTTCTACGAATAAGTAGCTAATTCAAATTGTCTCAAGTTAAAATGTTTCGTCAGGTGTCGACAAGCACCCCCCTAGTCAAGGTCGCAGGTGGACGGAGCGCGTATTAGTCCGCCGTTGCTGGGGCGTCGAAGATGACAGTACTCGCTGGGCCGGCCAAAATCAAAAAATCGGTACCAGAGGTCGGCCCAATGGCGATGGGAGCGAAATCGGTAGATTATGGCAGGCAACCACGCGACGGTGACCGACGTCCCCGATGAGAGACGTCGTGAGGGGAGGGCACCCCGCGATCGGGTTATTCCGTCGGGCCGATCACTGAACACAAGTTACTCTGCACCGATGATGGTCGGCCCAACGACGAAGGCGACGTGCCACGTGTGGGTCATGGGGCCGCGCACCGCCCCTCCGTCGCCCCGGACGGAATTGGGCGACGGGTGTGCTGACCATGGCGCAACCCTAAAAAAAATGTTATGGGGGCCGCCCCATAACATTTTTTTAGGTAGGGTACGTTCAGATGTTATTAGGCAGGGTATGTTCAAACTATAGCCTACCGCAACAAAAAGGTGTCGAATGCTCCAAGTTTCCTAAACGCCACTAAATTATTAATCACTCTTAACTGCCTATAAGAAAATATAATCTACAATTGCGTTACGAGTGGATATACAATAAAACAGTAGGTCGACAAAATTCGCACATTAAATATTTAAGTGTTAAATTCATTGACAGAATTACATTTGTGTTAATGAGTTCGCGAATCACGCTAAAATACTAAGGCTAATTTCTTATAATTTTTTATGTTAAAATTTTATACAATTTTTTTTTTTATTACTGTTGGTAGCAGATGAGCAAACAGCACACAGCACACCCAACAGATGGGTAAGTGATAATATCGCACATGGACTATTGCTAAGGCGCTTCCCAAAATTAAAAAAGGGCAGGGAGTGTGAATACGTGCAATGAGGTTCGGTGGTACTAAACCCATCAAACGCAAATACCCTCAGAAGTAGGGCTGCCGGCTCGCTCGCTCATCGAACGAAGTGCAGTGACAAATTGCTATTACTCGGATGTAGATTTTCTGCAAGAATGAGGTACTACCCCGGACAGACCGGCCGGCGGCTGTAGACAGAAGACTGTCAACAGTGTCCTATCACATATACTATACAATAATATACATAATTTTAAACATAACAATTTAATTGTGTTGTGTTTCTATCAAATTTATTCTCAAGAACTAATGAACTATATTAATAGTACCACGAGTACCACATTAAATTGTAACTTTTACTATCCCGACTGGAGGCATCTTATGATACAAATAACAGTACCAAATTATACAATTTTTATTTATATTACTTCAGCATATCTGACGACCATACGTTTTCAAGTTATTTGTCACGTTGTCTCCGCTCATACAAAAATCTTACTCAAAACGGAGTCTAAATGGCATTGTTATACTGCTAAGGACGTATTCTGGTTTGCTCGTAGCTGTCGTATATATGTCGTATCGACCTAAGCCAACTCTATCAGATGCCGTATGGTCAAAAATTACATTCACATGGAGGGTTGACGTTAGGCACTCGGTCTATCATAAAATTATTGCCAAAATTTGCAATATGTATGACGGAAATAGAGTAATTATTACGTCGATCTCAAGTAATTGGAAGAGCAGAGTAATAATGACAAATTCCATCTATTCCTGCAAATTCGATATTTTTTTATATTTTAACCGTTATCCAAGACGTAAAAAAATGGACGTACTTTTTTTTAAATATTTTAACCGTTATCCAAGACGTCACATATATTAGGCATATTCCAAAATGTCCTCTACAATAAATCTATAAAACAAATCTAGTTCATATCACTTACCTTTTATGATTTCGGTCGATGATATGATGACATCACTCTCATCCATTCTCGCTTTGTAACACAACAGTGCTGCTGATTTCTTTATTTTGAAGCTTTAAACTCAACACTTCTTGAACATATCTCTCTGGTTGTACCGTTTTCTTGGCAGCATTTCGTTCATACCATTGTAGAAAGGATAAAAATTTAAATATCCGGCAGTTACGTTGAATATTTGACAAGTAATCATCTGAAGGCAAAGCAGAATATTGAAATTAGCATACTAGGCAGTGAATTTAAATGTTTGATAGGTAATTGGGAGTTACATTCAGTCACGGGGCGGCAAGCCGTCCCTTCCGTCGCTGCGGACGGCTTCGACAGAATTTGGCTAGACCACAACCGATCAAAAAAAGTTATACCGATATTTGATAATTTAATTTAACCAATTTCATTGGTCTTCAGAGTAGAAAAGTGTCCCTGATGCAGCTGTAACCGAGGCTGCGGGTGGATAGGTCAGGGCCAGTACACCCAACTATAATAAAATCTGACCTGACATATCTTAGTTAATTGAACTTCTATTATATTTCCCTGAGGGAGGATCGACAAGGTTGTGTTGGATATTTCTTCTTAAATCCATTAGTCTTACAAAACCTATAAAAAAAGAATGAGTGGTACTTACTCAACAAACAAGAGACTAAGTCCCACATATAAAACCTGAGGCACAGAATTCAGATATAGACCCGAATGCCCATTAATTGCACAAGCAATTTTATCGTTAACATATTGCAGTTCAAAGCAATGACATAACACAGAGCAATACTGTAGCATCAAATTATTACCAATATATAAGTCACATACATTGGCTACATCAATAAATCAACTTGTTAACGATTGAACATAGCTTGGAAGCAAAATGCAATTCTCTTAATTTTAGATCTGATGTAATAACTACCATTGTGCATTGTAGTTGGTATTATTAATATACTCTCTTTATTAATGTTATGTGATGTCAACAAATGAGTCTTTTTACATACTTTTGTTCTTAGTTGCAAATGACTAACAATTTTTGCATTTAAAGCTGAACTGCCTTGTGCATGCCTCATTTAAGGGCAATCATCATTATCATCTCAGCCCACATATCTCCCACTGTTGGGCTCGGGCCTCCTCCACAATGGGAGGAAATTTGACCTACTATACCATGCTGGTCAGGCATATTGGTATAAGGTTTCATTTCGAGTTTTCCTTTTCTTGCATAGATCTTATGTGCATATTATATCCCTTAGTTGTGTTTTACGACATCCACATGCAAGATAGGGAGTAGTGAATTGTATTCTTACTCTGTCACCACACTGAAAGCAAAGGGCAATGTGTCCAATAAATTTCGAACTTGAAGTTCTGCAGAAAATTGAAAGTAGAAGTTGTGGAGATCATATAAGAGTAAGAAGATTTCTTTACATCCTATACCACCTCAATCCCATACTGTATTGAATACTTTGAGATGTGCAGTGTATTGAATAACTTGAGAAAGTGGTGGGTCTTCCTTTCTATTCTCTATTTTAAAATATTATAACTTCACCCAAAATTTTGGGTGAGCACTGAGGACTAACAATGCAAGCCATGGAGTAAATTCAAGGCATACATTATTACAGTATTTTTTTTTTTAAATTGATTGCTTTGTAGTGATGGTTAGGTATACAATATGTCTCCCCCCCTTACATTACCATTGCAATCATTAAATGGTAGAAGTGAAACCTTCAAAAGTTTGGTAAAAGCTTTGTACCATGCATGCATGCCCAAACACATATTAATACACATACAATGATGAGGCCCAAGCAAACTACCACTATATCTTGGTAAATATAAGTGGAGGGGAGTACAAAGCAGAGCACAAAGAGAAGCCCAAATATAAGAAACACTGTATACTGCTTCCTTTCCCATTTCCTCCCACATTAAATCTTATGAATTTATGTGTCTCTTTGAACTGTCGCTTTTTCGTTTCATCGTCTTTCAAATCCCAAAATGCTAAAGAAGTTTTCACATCAAAACTAAGCCAGTAGATAGCAGTACTCTACTAAGCAACCTATAACAATGACCTCCAACATGCACCCCATCCAGTGTGATAACTAATACACTGTATAGTCAGTGGATATCCTCTTTACTAATGATAATATTAGTGCTTACCTAACAAAGGGATTATTAATGATGATATTAGCATTAAGGCACTCCTTCTAAAGTTATCTCAGCTCATATATGTCCCACCACTACGCTTGAGCCTTTTAGAAATAGGAGGGTAGTCTATCTACAATATGATTCTAATCAGAATGGTTTGGAGTTTATTTCAAGTATTCCTTTTCTTGGATAAATGTTATTTGCATATTATATCCCTTAGTCTGAGTTTTACAATAACTCTGTCACCATATGGACTAAAAATACAATTCACAATAGTATTTTTAGTATTTGTAACAGTACTTTTAGTGGTAATAAAGTCCTTGTTAATAATGTTTTTAATAACATGCTACCCTTTAACAGTATATTAGAGGTAACAAAAATAGGCACTTTAATGTTTTTATTAATGGTAGCAGTTGTATTTAAATTTTCAAATAATTATCTTACAGTGATACCTAAAATTGTTGATCTTAAGTGAGAGCTATGATAGCCAAGTCAGACCTGCCTATTTATCTATGATAACTAATTGGCCAAATGAATTGGATTCTTGTAAATTTGGCACCTATCTTGCTAGAATGTTGTAAAAGACAGCTAAGTGATATAATATGCATGTAAGATCTGTGTAAGACAAGGAAAACTCGAAATAAAACTGTACAACTAAACCAACATGTCTGACCAGCATGGTATAGTGGGTCAATTTTCCTCCTACTACGGGGAGGCTCGAGCCCAACAGTGGGACGTGTCTGAGCTGAAGTAAAAAGGCTAGGTGACAAATGCACTAAAATGTGAATGTAATAAATAAAATGATTATATTAATGTAATAAATAAATTTTCATAATAGAGAATTTACTTTAATTAACAACATGGAAATTAAGTATATACATAAATAGTATATAATAGGTGGCAGATAGATGCAAATTAGCCTCGCTGCTTTCTAACCAGAGTTTAGCAGTATTTTATTTAGGTTTTCCTCTCTGTAAAAGACCTGAATTGAGGTAAATGTTGAAATAATCTACATCTTCATGAAATAGGTTCAGACCCATGAATTAAGTTGATACCCATTTCATAGTATATGATAAAGAAATATAATAAAGGTGCCATACAGATGGGGACATAGTAAGAATACAATTCATCACCCCCAATCTTGTCTCGGGTTTTGTAGAAGATGACTATGGGATCATAATATGCAGATAACACAACAAAGAGACAAACTCAAAGCAAAATTCTAAATAGTGTGGTACAGCAGGCCAACTTCCCTCCCATTGTGGAGGATGCTCGAGCCCAGCAGTGGGACATAGACTATAATAATGATAATGAAGTAATGTGTACTATTGAAATGTCTAAATAGAAAATACAGAGTTTAAAACTTTACTAATATAAGCATGACATAAACTATACCTATAAATTATAAAATAAAATGTACATACTGAATGCTTAGCTATTCTTATTAGACTGTTAAGCCATCCTTATAAAACAATAAAGTATTGATAACACCAGATATAATACTACTAGTGTATTACTTGAATGAGACAATACCAAGAAATATTTATGAGCAAAAATGTAATAAGTCTGCATACATAATTGTTTAATATTTTATTTATAGTATTGACATTGAGTTATTAATTGTATTTTACGCACCAGTTTGCAGAGTTGAAGAACAGCAAGTTTCGATAGCCTTGATTGTTGATAGAATTGTAGTGTTTGTGTAGTCCACGAAACCACAGCCTGATCAACTAACACTTTCAACCACAGTATTATAACAAGTTATTGCTTCTCCTCAATATTACGCGTATGCATCAAAAAATACGAGACCAGAGTGCAAGTGTTGCTTATAATTTCGCTTTTTGTAATGTTTAGACGACGCAGTTTGTAACATTAGCGGAGGCGCGTAGGAGTCTATTTATTAGACAGCGTGGGCCGATTTCTTTATTCAGTTAAGGTCAGCTCTTTGCGGTCCGAAATCAAGTAGTTTCCACACAATAAATATGATATGTTCAGTGTCTTAAGCTGTAGTAAGCCGACCGCGGTGTTAATATGAGCAAATTCTACTGACTATTCAAACGATAAGGTGTAAACAGAAGCACCGGTCGTAACAACAAATCACAACGCGATTGGGGGGACGATATAGACAAGGTCACACATACACGATCAACATGAATGCAATTTAATTTTATTTCAATCTCTGTAGGCCATATAGGAATGACGTTTCATTTTAGTTTATTCACAACCACAACTGACTGAGTGAGAACAGTTGGTACCTACAGTATGGTTACAGAGCGGAGACAGACAAAATTAAAAAAATAACCGTATTTAACAGCGTCACAGATAATAATATTTCACTCTATGGAACGTCGTGCAATATTCAGTTTGTGCTGCCATCTAGTTTTTGAATATATTGCCTAATATAAGAGTAATATGAAAGACCTATTTATCTAAGCTATGGTAGGATTAGTTTTATTGCTGAATATCAAACTAGATGGCACTTAAAGCATTAGCTAAGAGGGTAAGCATCGGAACTTCGAATTACATCTTTTAATTCTTATTCGATGTATATATGAAGTCTTTATTATATTTATAACATCGATATTGGATAACATCAATGTTGTTGCCTTAAAAATTAATAAAGAAATAAAATATAGTGAAATCGTTACGTTTTACCTTGTTTTATTGAATAATCAACAGGTGGAGATAGGTACCCGCCTGAGGACGTAACAGCGTTCATAGAAGACTTAATTTGTTTCGTGGTAGTGGTCGTGCGTGAGGCCGTGAGTTAACATCGACGATCAATTCCGTTGACATCGATGTTACGGTATTTTTCGTATAGCAACATCGATGTTTTTGCTTTCAACATCAATGATCATCGAGCCTCCCTACTATAGAGTATACTTAGAGTTAGTTTTTAAATGTTTTTGCTATGGAGTGTAGAAGTAAGGAGGACCATCTCAGTGTTGAAAAAGTGTCCGTTGAAAGGAGAAAATTAAGGTGGCGCTATAGTAGCAAGTGGAAGAATTTTAAATAGAGCGCCACAAATTATTAGAGTAGGATACTAAATTAGAAAAGGAAAGAAACATTTCCGCTTTGTTACAGCGCAATTCATATTTCTTAACGACAGAAGTCAAGATAAATATTAAATTTTTCAACCCAGCACACTTCACTCTTAAGTTTCATAGGTTATTATTTACTAAATTACAGTTGACTACGTAAATAGTTGAGATTTTAAATACTGCATATTTCTTAACGACAGAAGTCAAGATAAATATAAAATTTTTCAACCCAGCACACTTCACTCCATAACTCTGTTTATAACTGCTAAGTTCATATCATTTCCACTTGCTACACTAGCGCTATTAATTTGCTGTTTACAAGTGGACACTTTTTCGACTAATCCCCCATACGAGATGGTGCTCCTTACTTCTACACTCCATAGTTTTTGCTGGTACCACAGTATAGTCATCTATCAGTAATGTATCTCGGTCGTAACCTTGAATTAAATGCCTACATCCGCGCGGTACGTAAACATGTGATAGGGCTGCCCGCCTCCAGCATTTTAATTACATTTGCCTACTTTGTGTTTCCATTTAGTTTTGTTCCATTTAGCTTGGTTATAGATATCTGCAGCTACTTTACAATTTATATGTTTGCTTTTAAATGATATTTGGAATATTTCCTCCAATTTTTCTATATATTCCACAAAATAATCGCTGGGTAATCTAAAAAAAAGCTATCTCTGGATTCGTTATTGACGAATTCATGCAACCAAAAACAGCACAATATATCCTACTTGTCATATTAAATATGTGTATAATTATGTATTTTTAGTGAAAAATTCGCGTCGTTATTGTTAATTTATTTAGTTGTTTATCGTTTTTTTTTTGTAATAATCGATTTTTACAATCGATTATCAAAATAGGAAAAATCGATTATTAATCGTTTATTTTTTTGTAATAATCGATTTATACAATCGATTATTAGAATAGGAAAAATCGATTATTAATCGATTTTTTACTATTGATTATTAATCGATTATTCACGTCATCACAATCCTGTTGGGAGAAAAAATCGATTATTTTATAATCGATTATTTATTTTTAATTAATCGATTATTTTATAATCGCTTATTTATTTTTAATTAAGCGATTATTTTATAATCGATTTATTTTAAAGAACAAAAATCGATTATTTTTCCTCCAAGTCACATCCCCTGCCGCAGTGACGAACTTCGTCACTGCCACCACCGCCGCCAAATAGGTAACTTCGAAACCAGTCAATCGCCGATGAGGATAAGTTAATTGAGCGTAGTAAACTAAGTAAAATGTCATAGTCAACATTATTGAATGCATTGGAAAAATCTAAAAGACATAGAACGGTTAAATGGCCATTTTCCATACCTGATCTGAGATCGTCTGTGATGTGAACAAGTGCCGAAGTAGTACTATGACCTGGTCGAAATCCAGATTGAAAGGGGCTTAGAAGTTGGTTTGAATAGAGAAAAGAGCTAAGTTGAGTGTGTATGAGACGTTCTAGAGATTTGGAAAGAAAAGGTAAGATAGATACTGGACGATAGTCAGCGAAGCATAAAGGTTTAGTCTTTTTGGGCAAAGGAATAATTTGTGACTCTTTCCACAAAGAAGGGAATGTAGTAGAAGAAATAGAGAAGTTCAGTATATGGCAGAGAATAGCTAAAATTTCATCCAGGATAGGGATAATCATATTTCGACTTATACAGTCCTGACCTACTGCGTTCGAAGAAATAGAAAGAATGCTCTTTTTCACATCACTAGTAGTAAATGGATTAATGACAAAAGATGAATACGTGTGAGAAGAAAGATGTTGTAGGGTAGATTCTTTAATGGTACGATTAAAATTAGGTGAAGATGAAAAATATTTGTTCAGTGAATCAATGTCAAGATTAGTAGGAATAGAGTCTTCTTGTGATTTGCCCACTCCCAATGTTTTTAAGAATTTCCAAACTTTAGTTGTGTCTCCGTTTTCCACAGTATTATGTATGTGTTGACGTTGTGCATTTCTACATATCCTATTGCAGTGATTTCTAATGGCAATATACTTTTCCAAATTTAGAGGAGTCGGTTTGTATTTGTATCTAGATTTAGCTGCAGATTTTTTAGCCATTATAAGTTTAATATTTTCGGTCAGCCAAGGAGCTGGTAGGTGCTTCACCTTAATTTTACGGATGGGAGCATGGACATCGTACAGATGGATAAGTTTTGAGGTAAATATATTGACTTTTTCATCAACACTATGAGAGTCAATAAGAGGACCCCAGTCTATTTCACGAGTATCCTCACGAAGCTTATTTATATTCATACCACCAAAACTACGCTGCAGAAGAATTTTAGGCTTCCACTTTGGTGGACGTACTTTGTAAGAGAGAAAGATCAAGTCATGATACGAAAAATAATCAGCTGAGAGTTGGCCATGTTTAGCCACGTGATTAGGTGAGGAAATAAAAATTAAATCAAGAAGAGAAGGCTTACAGTTAGGGAAGTGGTGAGTAGCATTGAGAGGTAGAATAGTCAGATTATGAGATTCTATAGTGTAACGAAGCAGTGATGAGCGCGCATCATTTTTAAGGAGACACGTGTTGAAGTCACCCATTATTATGGTGTGACTGTAAGAGGGTAAAAGATTTTCTAGAAGTTGTTCAAAGGATGGGAAGTAGTTAATTCGAAGCGACGGAGAGTAGTATACACCCAGTAGTATCTTGGTGTGACTAAGTTCCACTGACATAAATAGATGTTCACCGGCATTCAGCGATGACTGCTGTGATGATGCACAAATGAGGGAGAAAGGTAAGTGATTACGCAGGTAAATAGCAACACCACCGCCTGCACCAGTCGTACGATCGTTTCTTATTAGCTTGAAACCTGGCAAGGTGTATAGATTGGATGACAGACACGGTTTTAACCATGTTTCTGATACTAAGATAGCATGGATATTTTTATCGTGGAGATTAACCAGCATATCGGTATAGTGAGCAGGTATACTTTGGGCGTTTATGTGGATCACATTGAAATTCCCGGGTACATCCGACAAATGAGAGTGTAATTCGTCTGCAAGCAACGGTATACTTATAAAGCTGTCATCACTACTGTTCACAGAGAAGTAACTATCATTATCGCTTACATCAGAATTTGTCATATTACAATATGTATATATAATAACGTACTAATAGTATAAAATATATAAATATATTTATAAAAATATAAATATATTATAAGATATTCAGTTATTCATTTTAATGTCAATCTGCATATTAAGTTCCCGTAAAACACATCTTTAAAAGCTGAGCACAATATTTATATGCGATAGACAGACGGTAAAATTTGAGGCGATGTAAAAAAGTTTCAGTTTAAAAAGCATTTAATGTCTTCTAATTATCATATAATAACGTGTAATAAAACAATTCTGATGTTGATTACTATGGAATATTGCTTAGTTGGCTGTTTACAACTTTACATCTTTCTGCAGCTGCTGTTACTGCTCCTATTACAGCTGAACGGAAACCTAAAAATAAAAAAAACGAAATATTTTTAATATACCAAATATAAAACTAAAACCCATAACGTATACCCATAATGTATAAAACCCATAATATAAAACTTAAACCCATGAAACAGCCAGTCAATGTCCATCGTTGGACCTAGATATCTCATCATCATCTTAGCCCACACAGGTTCTATTGTTGGGTTTGGGCCTCCTTCATAATGGGAGTGAAATTCACCTACTATACCGTGCTAGTCAGACGTGTTGGCATAGGGTTCTATGTCGAGTTTTCCTTCTCTTGCATAGATGTTATATGCTTATTATATTGCTTGGTCGTCATTTATGACACCCAGGGGCAAGGTAAAGAGTGGAGAAACGGGATCAGAAAACGTTTACACATTCTGACGATCTAATGCACAAACTTTTTCGTTAGAATTGTAGTAGTGGAATAATAAGATATGATTTCTTACCATTTTGTTCCAAGAAATAAGTCCCTTCCGCAGTGGATCCAGCAGGGCTGGTGACGTTGTCTTTTAACACAGCTGGGTGAGAACCGGTTTGCACCATAGCGGCGGATCCTAGAGTTGTTTGAGCGGCTAAACGTAGCGCTAGGTCTCTAGGCAATCCACAGCGCACTCCACCGTCTGCCAAGGATTCTATTAACATATACACCTGAAAGAAAATTAAAACGTATCAAGATGATAGCAGAATGTCTTCAAGAAGCGATGCTCCACAATAAATTATTATTTAAATCTACCTTTTTGCGCTCATATACGTTTCATAGAATTCAGTGTATCCGTTCTTTCCAATGTGATCAGGGATGAAAAATAGAATGTAACGCCACTCTTAACTTGCCCGTGAAAATCGTAAACAACGATTAAAGAAGCCCCAGGATAGCAGGCAGCAGCACTTTCCTAGGAAACTCATGACACTAACTACAAATACCGATCCGTCTGTTAAAAGTGGCATTACTCCCCATCAATGAACATCGAACGTTTGATGGATTGGATTTTGCAGCCCATTTATATGTATATGTGACATTATTGGTCACGGGTCTCTTTTACAACGAGAAGGCCATTCACCTGTTATACAACTCTTTAAAGACGGGTTGACACAACACTTGACCTATGATTTCAAGATTTCGTTCTCTTAGAATCTCTTACACAATTTTTACAAAGGATGGTCAATCTATTCCTATTCTGTATCCACACCGAATTCACAGGCATATTATCATCAGGGAATTTTCTAATACTTACGTATGCAGGTCCACTACCACTCAATGCTGTAATGGCATCCATCTGATATTCTGGCACTTCTTCACAAGTCCCCACTGCTTTGAACAGATCAGTGGTCAACTTGGCGTCGTCTGCGGTGGCTCGTACGCCTCGACTGAAAGCTGCAGCTCCATGCTGGACTAAAGCTGGCGTGTTTGGCATCACACGAATGACGCGAGATTCGGATGGCAGGACCTGATAATTTTGAAGTTTAAATATAGTAAAATGCAGCAGAGTTATTAGGAGCATAATTTGCCACTATAATCAAATATTGTAAATTTTTGAAGTAAAAGTTCTTTGGCCGCGACTTGGTAGTTATTCAGAATAGTCTATCACCAGCAGATGGACTATTCCCCGCTCCAGCTGGCTACGGACGACAAGGAACTCGGTACCAGTGGTCAGCCCAATAGCAAAGGAGAGGGAATACGGTGTATTATGGGGCCGCACGCCGCCATTTTGCCACTCCGGACGGAACAGAGGGCTAGTGCGCTGACCATAGCCGACGAAAAAACAAATAGGTGTGAATTGTAGCTTCCATTAAGGCTTAAAAAAATCATAATAAATAAATCGGTTTTAATGAGTTGACGAAAACTGTTATCGAAGATATGTAAAATATGTACACGTTAATTCCTCGAAAACCACCGTCGTACATATATATTTTTTATCAATTTGGTGAGTCCCAAAATATTGTTATTTCTTTATACGTCTATTATACATACTCATGAAAATCTTTTAATTTTATTTATTAAATATATTAATTTTAACCCACCAAGAAATATTTATAGGAGGATAAATAGAGGACCTCTCGATTTGTATATAAATAATTTTACTGTGTTTTTACCGAATTTGGAAGGTTTAGAATATAAAGGTGCTTTTAGACTGACAAAGTAGAGACAATTTATAAACTTACCTTCTCAATTAGTTGTGTGCTCACTCCCATAGCGACAGATATGAATAGTTTATTCTTGCAAGAATCCAAGTGTTTTATTTCATTTAAAGCTGGAACCACCACGCTCGGCTTCACTGATACTATTATCACTTCAGACTTATCTACAACTGGCTTATTCTCGAATACTGCTGTCGCCCCCAGTTTCTAGGAGATATTAATAGGTACTTAGTATTTAGAATCGTAAGAAGTTGTAAGCAGAGACCGCGCATTTTCTTATACCTGGTATGTCACAGCACTCACAGCTGCTGTGAACCAAATTCCAGATTTTCCTGCGTAACCTGCGTTTATTTAAAAGTGAACTTTATGCATTAAAGAAATCTTGTAACTGTTTATCAAAAATACACGCCAAACAATTAGCCAAAATGAACTGATCGATGAGTTGCCGTATTATGCCAAGATTATAAACATAATATTTCAACCTCTCTTTTATTCCCTAGGTGAGTAAAGAATATAAACAGATAATAAACAACACCGTAACAGTATTGAAGTTAGAAATAAAAAAACGGATAAGTTTTTAACGTTTTAAAAAACGGAAAAGTCCGACTCTAATGTAAAAGTTTTGCCTCAAATATATCTATACCAATAAATAAAATTGGAGTGTCTGTTTGTAATGTCAAAATAATAGGCTTTTTTCATGCTCACACGGTTATTTGCACGACACCTATGCCTAAAATACAGATTAAAAAATTTTTGTCTGTCTGTCTGTCTGTTTGTTCCGGGTAATCTTCAAAACGGCTGGACCGATTTCAAAAATTCTTTCACCAATGGAAAGCTATAATATCAGGGCGTAAAATAGGCTATATTTTATCCCGGTATTCCCACGGGAACGGAAACTACGCGGGTAAAACGACTAAAACCGAAGCGAAGCGAGGGCAGGTTGCAAGTACTCAAATAAATATATACTATAGGTAACTTTCATCATCATCATCATCATTTCGGCCTATTGCCGTCCACTGCTGGACGTAGACCTCCCTTATGTTGCGCCACAATGTGCGGTCCTGTGCCGCCTGCATCCAACGACGCCCAGCAACTTTCATTAGGTCGTCGGTCCACCTAGTGGGGGGGGGCGGTAACTTTCATACTTGGTTCCAATGGTAATTTTGCTCTTTTTTAGGCAATCATTCTTGTGTCATGTATGACTAATAAAAAAAGGAAAACAAACATAATAAAAAAAGGAAAACACTACAAAACAAACATTTTAATCGACGATTGTAGATATTTGACGTGCCACACGATTTTATTTTTACTGTTTCATTACAATAAAACCGTTTAATTTAAAATTATATTTTTCCTTTTTTTATTTACAAGTTTTTAATTTTTATACTGATTTTGTATAGAGCACAGTATTCTACTTGTCAAGCCCTTTCATTTGATACCCATATTGATGGGATTGAAAAAAAAGTAGGTTATCCGCCATTTTGTAACGGCGGCCATCTTGAATTTACAATAATATTGACTATACATAATTATATTATCACCAAAACCAAAGGCGTGTACCAAATTTCAGATCAATTGGTTGACAGGAAGAGGGTGAAATTTCAATTACTAAATTTGACCCAACAAAGAAAAAAATAAACAAACAACCGGGGTAAGCTAAATAAAACCGTTTAAACACGCTATTAACGGACACAAATAAATAATCATTTGTGAATTGTACAAATGATCATTCTTGCAAAGGGATCAAACCATGTCGGTTTGAAACCACTCGGCATGGAAAGTTGCTACTTAAACTACTTCACCATATATGCCGTCAACAGTATAAAGAAAAGGAATAAGATTATTTCTTTTTAACCGACTTCAAAAAGGAGGAGGTTCTCAATTCGGCTGTATTTTTTTTTTTTTTTATGTTTGTTACCTCAGAACTTTCGATTGGGTAAACCGATTTTGATAATTCTTTTTTTGTTTGAAAGCTGGTGCTTCCCGTGTGGTCCCATTTTAATTTCATCCAGTTTCGACAATGGCATCCATGGGAAAATCACATAAGTCTTTAATTTGCATAAAGTATGTGCGCGATAAATGGACGAAAACTCGATAACAACGCCAACCGAAGCTGATGATTCTTTTTTAACCGACTTTAAAAAAGGAGAAGGTTGAGAACCTTCTCTTTTTTAAAGTAAATTCGACTATAATTATTTTTTTTTATGTTCGTTACCTCAGATCTTTCGACTGCGTGAACCGATTTTGATGATTCTTTTTTATTTATTTGAAAGCTGGTGCTTTTCGTGTGGTTCCGTTTCAATTTAGTCCAGTTTTGAACGTTGTATCCATGAGAAAACTATTTAAGTTCTAAATTTGCATAAAGTATATAGTACACATGGAAGAAAACTCAATATAACAACAACCGATTTCGATGATTCTATTTATTGGATAGGATGTACTTCAAGGGTAGTTTGATTAGGTTCTGATTATAGGATCTATGCTAAAGTAACGGTACTCTTCAATTCTTAGGAGCAAATTATCGACACTCGGCTGAATCTCTTATAGTATCCGGATATTTGAGTCACCTACCGTAATGTTGAACGGCACTGTCTCAAACGAGCAGCACTATTAGTAGGTTGACTCATAGGTAGAAAAAAAATGTGCACTTCACATTCACTAAAAATCAAACAATAAATCAGTCAACAAAACTAGGACACCGACTCCAAAAATGACAATAATTGTAACTACATTATATTGTCGTAATAATTTGATTGACTTTTAAGTACTCTATTTTTTTTTTCATCAAGTTGTTGTAAGTTTGGGCGGGCACTACATTGTACAAAAATTATTTTTTTGCTTTTTAGTGCATATTAATTTGTTTGAGAATTGTTTTTTGTTTGAAGTCGGGTTTTTTTGTTAAAAATTATTTTATAGAGAGGAAAGTCAACAAATTCCCTAAATTTTACTCAAATAAATCGTATGGCTTGTGGCGTTGCCTCAATCTGCATGACAATAAAGTTAGCGTATTTTTTTAAGTATGTTAAATACTTACATATACATATAAAACCTTTGGTTAATTATTTATCAGTACGATGTGTTTGTGTAACAAGATACCCACTGCTGTATCCTGCTTTGTCAAATGTGGTAGGAAACTGTTTACAGTCTTTTGTCTATAGCCGTGGACGGTCCGTCCCGGGTAGCACCACACTCTTAGCAAGTATAGCAATTAGTTACTGCACCTCATTCGGTGAGTAAGAGAGCCGGAAGCCCAACTTTCTGAAGGTATGTCCATGTGGTGGGTTTTGGTGATGCCTTTAGTATCATCGAACCCAAGTAGCCTAGCAGAGGTCCATGCACAGCAGTATCACTTACCATCAGGTATGCTATTTGCTTGTTGGCCATCAATAAAAAATAATAGATAGAACAAAGAAGAAGATGTAGGTGATGAGATGGTTTTATTTTATGTCGCTTTCACTGATATAAATGTCCATTTACCTTAAAAGCCTCCGCGCACACTACATCACTTGGGTGTACACTCGCCGTTATCTCATCGGGTTTTGCTAAACCTGAAGCAATTTAAAATAATGCATAGTTAATTTCAAAGTCATAATTGTTTCAAAAAATACACACAGTACACGGAAACTTGCTTTCTAAGGTACCATCTTAGTTTATATACGTGCTCAACCGAAATACGAAATACCTTATCATTACTTTCTTGTGTGGGAACTGACTAAGTATAAAATTCACCACCTCCCTTGCCTGTAGGTGTCGTAAAAGAAGACTAAGGGATATGATATGCAGATGACATATAGATGTTGCAAGAGAAAGAAAACTCGACATAAATAAAACTCTATACCAACACGTCTGACCAGCGTGGTATAGCCAATTTCCCTACTATAATAGAGGCGGATCGAGCCCAACAGTGGGACATATAGCGTGAGCTGAAATGGTGATGAATGATAAGGATCACAATACTGAATGTTATGAGTTTAAACAAAACAAGATAATTTTTGTGCTATCCACAAATAAGTTATTCGTGGTCCTTAATTATTTTTGTAAAAGCCAATACGAAACATCAATTTTGACTCAGTACGCAACGTTGCCTTAAAAATAGTCTATAACATACAGTCGATCTCAAGGCTCTTTTAGTGGTTTCAAGTCTCTTTCTCGAATAGAGTATTAGATAATCCTTTGAAAACTACACTAACTCGGTTAGTGTAGTTTTCAAAGGATTATCGAAATTACGACTGAAAGAAATAGAATAAGCCTACATACATATACATATATATAAAAGTGGCGCCTTTTTTAAACTGGAATTCGTGAGTTACATGTATATTTACATTACTACTACTGGGTTACTTAGATTTAAAAGGCAAATCTTTAAATAATATAATAATAATACCAAATAATAATAATAATAAATACTTTAAATAATAATAATAATACCAAAATTCCGACACAAATCAAGCAAAATATTGAAAAAATATTTTAATGCTTAAATGGACTAAAATTTAACCTGTTCTTAAAAATTAATGTGTGATCCACGTTGAAGATCGCTCGCCAAGAAAACATTTGTTTGCGTGTTTCAAAAATTACCGAATAGTACATACCTGACAACATTATGGAATCTACTAAATTATTCTACTTTTGGCTCACGCTTAATAAAAATCAAAGCAAAGCATTTGGTGACGAATGAGTGGAATGTCAGTCGTGAATTTATGACAGCGAGGAATGCATTTGCTATACGGTACTGTACTGAAATGAAAATAATAAAGGAAAGAAATGCAGCTAAGAGATGACAGGGCCGCTACTATCATTAAAGCTCAAAAGCTCTTTGAATGGTCTTCCAATCTATTTGTAAGTGGATGTGAATGGTCTTCCATTCACATCCACTTACAAATAGATTAATGATTATGAGAATGAAATCGACACGCACATATGATCAGCGTGTGTGAAGCTTTATTTCGAACTTTGGTAAATTGTATTATTACTCAGTCACCACACCAAAAAGCAAGTGTATTGTAGTAAAGTAAATTATTATTTAACCAAACTATTATTCTTCGAAATAATTTTATGTCATAGTATGGATTGTATTAATATTATTCTTGCTAATGATGACATTCGCTGCGGATTATTCTTGAGAGATAAACATATGCTCCTCTAAATACGGATTTGCATTATATTATTTTGAAATATCTCTAACTAGACCATTGCCACGGTTTTACCCGCGTATATGCCGTTCACACGGGAATACAGGGTAAAATAAAGCCCTTGCTACTCGCTGATAATGTAAGTTTTCATTGTTGTAAGAATTTATAAACCTAGTCACTTTGCCGCTGTTTCAGCCGCGTAGTTTCCGTTCCCGTTAGAATACGAGGATAAAATACAGCCTATTCTACTCTCTAATAATGTTTTAAAGTCCTTGTTACTCACTGATAATGTAAGTTTTCAACTTTTTATTGTTGAAAGAATTTATAATCTTGGTCACTCTCCCGCTGTTTCACCCGCGTAGTTTCCGTTCCCGTGAGAATACGAGGATAAAATATAGCCTGTGCTACTCGGTAATAATGTAGTTGTCCCTTGATTTAATGAAAGCATCCAAGCCAAATATTTTGAAAAAAGTGTAGTTTATCAAGTTAGGACATGTAGAGTTAGAAGCTTTGCTCTACATAAGATCTTTTTTAACATTGCGAGCCATATGGTTTTATTTTGGCAACATCTTACAATGTTTTTGATAAGATTTCATCTTTTTTTTTTCATCGTTTCTTCTTTTTGTTCATTGTTTCTTCCTTTTTTGGAGTGTACTTCTTGTTTATCAAAGATGCTATTTTATATTGCTCACTCTCTAATAGTGGGTACATAATAGATATATTGCGCGCGCTTAATTTCATCTCGAAGTTTGAAGGGTGGTAAAAATCTTAAGGTATGTATTTCATAATTTATAAAAAGCAGTCTCTAGATAAAATAGACTCCTGGCTTCAAAATTTGCGACAGTCCATGCAAATGTCTATCCTCTTATTTATTACTGTTACAAGAGTTACTTTTTTGTTTTTTGTCTACTAACACTTTCTTTCTCTCTAGATGTTTAATAAGTGTATGTATCCGAAAATAGATTTGTTTAGTATAATCTAGACCCAAATTATGATGGTTCAAAAATCTACGAAACGCTTTGAGAAAAGGTAATATTGCCCTTGCGCTTTGCTCTTGGGATATTACATTTTAGGGAATTGTAAAAGAAAAATGCTAATGCTGATTATTATCGTATTAAACCCGCTTTTAGAAGCCAATTTTTAGGCTATCTGTTCGGCTGGCGGAAAGAAAACCTGCCGTGGTCTTATACAAATCTCGAGCCTACTCGAAACTTTTACATCGGTTACGGTTTCGGATATATTTTCATTTCAGATATCCTATAGTTTCGGTTAGTAACAAGTTTTCCAGGACTTTCTCAGGCGCTTTCTCTTCTGGTCTTCTAACCGATTTTTACGTAACCCATATGAATGTAAGGGGCGGTGATAGATTGTATTCTAAGACCTTCACCACACTGGTAAATTAATTACACTCTTAACTATGTATTTCATGTAAAACATTTACCAGCAGAGATAAATCCATTGGCCAAGGCGAAAGCCAATCTGCCGCCTCCTATAAACCCAATCTTCATGATTTCAGTCAGCGAATCTGAAAAAAATAAATATTATTAGGTAAATTATTTAAGGAAAGCATTATCGAGTAGATTACATTGGTAGATTATATTGGTATCTCATTGAAGAAACAGCGACATGCGTCCCACTGCTGGGATCGAGCCTTCTCCAAAATTGAAGGGAAATTGACTACTCGACCATACTGGTCAGGCGTGTTAGGGTTTTATTTCGAATTTACATTCTTTTACAAATGTAGATCTTATACGGATATTATATCTTCCGTCGTCTTCTATGATAATCACGGGAAGGATAGAGGGTGGTGCATTTTATTCTTACCTCCTTTACTACACGGAAAATTAACTATTCATCATTTCAGCGTATCACCGTCTACTGCTGGACGTGGGCCTCCCTCATGTTGCGCCAGAGAGTGTGGTCCTGTGCCACTTGCATCTAACGACGCCCAGAAACTTTTACCAGGTCGTCTGTCCACCTAGAGTGAAGGCGACGTACAGTGTGTCATCAGAAATGTGACCGCCATTCTTCCCCAGTGGTTGTCGGTTCATCGAGCGACGTGGCCTGCCTATTGCCAATTCAGCGTGCTCTTATATAATGAACTATTTTCTACTACTAATATTACCTAATTATATTCATTCATCATTCATTACAGCTTATATACGTCCCATTACTGGACTCAAGCTTCCTCCTTCTTTTGAATAGATTTTCTATGCATATTATATCCCTCAGTCGTCTTTTACGACACCCACGAACAAGATAGAGGAAGGTGAATTGTATTGTTACTCCGTGGTGACGGATAGTTAGACGCCTAATTAATTAATTATATTATTGTATTCTAAATCTAACTAAAGAAAATTAGTGATACTCCATAAGCAAAATAGTATAAAATATTATTATTAAAATTTACGGTCTTTGAACTCAATCCAGGCATCTTGGAAATGACAAGCAAAACAACTCGATGTACGTGTGAAATGTGGATCGTAAGCCAATATGACGGGACATAATATTTTGAACGTCGCGTCGTCGTGGCCAAATAATTTGCCTCTGACGGAGATAAGCATAATTTGAAAAGATAGGGTTAAGAATTAGATATTGACTAATTATATAAAAGTACATAATTGGTTCGTACTTTATAGATATATATATATATTGTTCTGTCTTTGTGTATGTGACCGAACTCCTAAACGGCTGGACCAACTTTGATGATTTTTTGTGTGTGTTCCAGTGGATTCGAGACTAATGTAGATGTAATAATTGGCGGACTGGGGAGTTGTTCGTCACCCGCCAAAAGGCCGACCGCACGAGGGCGACCGACTCGAGGGGACGTCGGTCAAGGAGAGGGTACTCCTCAGGAGTATTCCGTTGGGCTGATCACTGATGGCAAGTCACCTGCACCGGTGGTCGGTCCAACGACGAAGGCGACGTGCCACGGGTGGGTTACGGGACCGCGCGTCGCCACTCTGTCGCCCCGGACGGAGCCGGGCGGCAGGTGCGCTGACCGTAGCCAACCCCAAAAAAAATGATGTAATAATTGGACCCGGTAGATGATGCTGCGATTGATTACAAGGGTTTTACAGCATTATATTTTCCTTAGATTTGGACAGAACAGCGTATGATGAGTCAGCTAGTCTTTATAATTCTGCAATGTAAAGGTATATAACTCATTTTTTTAAGGAATGTATAATTAATAATAAAGAAAGAGTTGCAAAATTAACTTAGGAAGTCTGTGTACATTTATTATTAAAGAAATACACGTATATATCTTATAATACGGCATTTTTTTTTTTTGTTCATGGGTCTGGGTCGCGGTCGGCGCGCCTCCGCACCACTCCGTCCGGAGCGACAGAGGGGCTTGAGCACGCAACTCCCGCGACCCACCCAAAAACCACGTCGCCTTCGTCGTTGGGCCGACCACTGGAGCAGCGTTAACTTGTCGTCAGTGGTCGGCCCGACGGAATACCCCTAATTGGGGTACCCTCCCATCGACCGACGTCCCCCCCTCGGGGAGGACGTCGGTCTTTCCTCACGCGGTCGGCCTCTCAGCGGATGACGGACTAATCCCCGGTCACGTCACCCGCGGCCTCGGCTAAGGCGGCATGAGGCGCAGATAGTTGCGCCTACGCCGCCCCAGTCGCCGGCGGCGGATCTCCTCCTCGAGGCTGCGCTCCTCGCGCAGGCGATCCGCCGCCTCCTTCCGCGAGATCACTGTCTCGCAGAAGGCTGCGACCGCGTCCCAATTCCTGACGCTGTCAACCATCGCCCTAGCGATAGCCGGCAGCGTCAGGTCCGTACCGATGATTGCGACGAGTTCACAGCGCTGCACTGCCCAAGCCGCGCAGGCCTCGAGCGTATGGCGCGCCGTGTCCTCGTCGCAATCGCAGTGGTGGCAGGACGGTATAATACGGCAATAAGAAAAGACTAGAAAGAAAACGACATTTTCTTTTAGATTTCCCTACAAGCTAATCTGTTTTTAGAGTTACATTAAGGCTTTCTTTGAATGTGTAAACTGAATTTCAAGCGGACATAGAGGGCTTCATAAGTTATACATATTACCTACTTAATTTAATAAGTAAAATATAATTTTGGAACATTTCTTCGATCGCTGAAAGAAACTGGGAAAATGTGCTTAGGATATTATCACCTATCCGCTTCTTTAGGACGGTGTGATAGAATGGAAAGTTTCTAATTCTCCCTTCGTCGTCTCAGCTCATAAACGTTCCACTGCTGGGCTCGAGCCTTCTCCCAAGAGGAGAGCAGTTAACCTCCTATATCATGCTAGTCAGACATGTTATTGTTGATATAGGGTTTTATTTCGAGTTTTCCTTCTCTTTCACAAATGTTATATGAATCTTATATCTCTTACTTGTCTTTTACGACATCCACGGACAAGATGAATGAAAGGGAGTGGTGAATTGTATTCTTATTCTGTCAAAACAAGGATTTTTCCTTCATCATCATCATCTCAGCCCATATACGTCCCACTGTTGGGCTCGGGCCTCCTCCATTATGGAAGGGTAATTGACCTACTATACCACGCTGGTCAGACGTGTTGGTATAGGGTTTTATTTCGAGTTTTCCTTCTCTCGCATAGATGTTATATGCGTTTTATATCCCTTAGTCGTCTCGTACGATCACCCACGGGTAAGATAGGGGGTGGTGAATTGTATTCTTACTCCGTCACCACACGGACAACTTTTTTCCTTACCCTTAAAAAAATTTAAAATAATTCCGTTCAATAATGATACGTAGTGAAACAGTCACTAACTTCGATCACTACAAACAAGATAACCCCCAAAAGTCAACTGACGTAACAAAATAAAAAGATCATTTTAAAAGCAAACAAATTATTAATAAATCACATAAGCTATTTACGTTTTATTAAAATATGAGCTGATAATGAATTTAGCAAAAAAAAACTATTAGTCATTGTCTTCATTGTCACAACTCATATAGGTCCCAACACTAGGCTCGAGTCTCCTCCAAAATGTGAGGAGGTAAATTTACCTACTAAATCACGTTGATTAGACGTCTAAGGTCTCTTGTATTTATTTATTTCTTTTTTTTTTATGGGTGGGCTATGGTAAGCGCACGCGCGGTCCTGTCCGTCCGGGGCGATGAAAGGACGGCGCGCAGGCCCATAACCCACCCGTACCCACGTCACCTCGTTGTTGGGCCGACCACCGGAGCAGATGTGACTTGACATCAGTGGTCGGCCCGAGGTCTCTTGTATACATGTCTGTATATTAGACATCTAAGGAATTACCCTAGGGTGATGAAACGTATTCTAACATGGAGTAAGAATACTACATAGAAAAGCCACCATTAATAACATAGGTAAATCTGGTTTGAATGAATAGAATTGAATGAATAGTCGCAAGTGAATGAGGAATGTGCCCGATTACCCAGAAATTGGAATCGTTTTCTTATTTCCAATATTTATCGAAAGCATAGATTTGATCCGTGTGACGGGGGAGTAAGAATACAATTCACCACCCACTCTCTTACCCGTGGGTGTCGTAAAAGACGACTGAGAGATACAATATACATATAACATCTATGCAAGAGCCATCTCTTCTTCTCACGTCTCATTATGCCAACACGTCTTGCCAGCGTGGTATAGTAGATAAATTTCCCTCCCATAGTGGCGGAGGCCTAAGCCCAACAGTGGGACGTATATGGGATGATGATGATGATGATAGATGATAGATTTTGAAGTGTATGTATTTTATTGTAAAGGCATAATCAAAATAAAAGAGTCATTATCGTAAGGTTAAAAATTGGTTAAATTTTGCGTCATTGTACATCGATACCATGACATAATCCTGTTGTAACTAAATGGCTTAAAATTATTACTTGTACAATGTCTTTTGTAATAAGAATTCATCATAAATTGATTTTATCATTGTACGATTTTGATAAATACAAAATAAAGCGTATTCCTTTATTTTAGTACCGATAATGTACGAAAAGTCAGAATAAATATAATCTTCGTTTAGAAAAATTGCTTTTAAAAGCCAATATATCCTAATAGCCATATTTAGATACTTCAATAAAAACGTAAGTCTTTTTTAGTTATGTTTCATACATAAAAGATTGGTGAAGACCGAGATGATCGAATGACATCATAAAATTATCTATTGTCTCACTCATTCAATGAATATTGAAAAACAATATTTGCGGTAGACATTGCGGTCATAGTAAAATTTTAATAGTCAATTCTTAAGATATATTATTTTGTATGTCGATTTGAAAGTAAGAACATAAATCTTCTAAGTTCTATCCATCCATCAGGCTAACACCTGCCATACGTGTACCTTTCTCTAGTCATCTCATCGATACTCGTTCCTTATCAACGGTGGCCAGACATGAGCCTCCCTAAGAGGGAAAGACCATTAAGTTAGTCATAATATATAATTTAACAATATATATATGTAAACGTGTAATTCGACACAAATGCACTCTACGGACTAATTGAAAGATCTGGCGTAGGGCCGACCTGACTATATGCCGCATCGGAAAAAGTACTGCCACCGTTTAACTACTATTAAAGGTCACTTGAAGAGGCTAACCGTTTGAGATTGTACTATCTATATTTTCGCATATAGATCAATAAACAGAGCAGTTTGGTATCACCGTCGCATTTATCTAAAATAGAAGCATTTAATAAAAGTATTTACATTAAAAATAATAATATATTTATGAAAATATTATGTAAAAGCATTAAAAGAAATATGGCTCGGCGTAGAGTATAAAAATAGTATTGATTATGAAACAAACTCACGTCAATTTGGCAGAAGACGAATGAAAATATGGCGTGTCGTTTACGCGGGAGATTGTTGCGAACTGAAGTTGTTAATAACTATGAAACTGGGGTTATGTGTTATCAGTCTTATCTTAAGAGAATACTGCGATCGATACAAATGATCACTTAACAAAAATATTAAGCATATTTTTGTTAAAATGTGTTATATTTTTTATTTATTTCGAGTAATTATTATTGATTTTTCACACTTGTCAGATTTTAAAGTTCAATGCTCAATTCGGACATGTTTTTCTATTAATTCACTATGATCTTACAAACTCGTGTTTAGGGTGGAAATTAAAACTGACTACAGCTCACATAAATAACAACTTCACTGTGTAGGTATGTCTTATGCGATTGTGATATTATAGAAATATTGTCCTTCCATGCAGAACATCATAAATTCGATTCCTCGCGGAGAAATCTTTGTGCGCAAATGTTTATTCAACGCAAATATTTATTTTGTATCTCAGAATAATTTGATAATTGTATCTTTGTATATTCTTGCAATATAAAAATGATTGGAACATTATCCTTAAAAAAATTAAACGGGCAAGAAATCTGAGGTTATATTGATGTATGCGGTCTGCGGTAAAATAAATATTGTTTATAGTATCGCAAAGGCAGTAAGAGCTCTATCAAAGATTATTAAGTTACTGCATCACAGATAACACATTCAATATTTTTCGCATATTATAGTTTGACTGCATACTAGCCTCTTTGCCCTTTAGGCGAATACTCGCCTGCCCAGAGAGTTATTATTGCGGGTACCTCTACCCAGACGATTGAAGCATTTACGCGGTTTTAGTGTGAGTGGTAATCTGACACCCAATTGTCCATGCACGACAAACCTACACAAGCCTCACTCTGCTTTGGGATTGAACCATATCAATTGTACTTTGAACATTGAAGCTAGCATGCCAAACAGTGATTACATTTCCAAGTAGGATTAATTTATTGTACATAGACGTATTGCTATTTGTACCTTCGTAAGTTTTTTTCCATTTCTTCGACTACGATAAATCATTATTTAGTGGCGAACTAGAATTTTAATAATTCGAAAGATATCTTACAAGTGTCTTTATACAAGTGATAGGACCACACTGTTCACAGTTTTCTGTCTACAGCCGCGGACCGGTCCGTTCGGGGTAGTATCACACTCTCGCAGAAATGATGTCGATACATCCGAATAGTAGCAATTTGTTACTGCGCTTCGTTCGGTGAACGAGAAAGCTGGAAACCTAACTTTCTGAGGGTGTTCTTCTTCTTCTTTTTTTGTCTTGGCAATCAGCTATTAATACAAGCCATTTTTGCCAGTGTCGAGTTATAATTTTCTTTTCAAATTATCAATTTCTTCATGTCAGTAATGGTCCGTCAGTAAGTCAAAGTGTCGCCTCCAACAGTGTAATGTTAGGGGTATCTTCTGAGAATTTTGGTGGCAACAAAAAGGTATGTATAGCAGTTTTATATCATATTCACTACACCTCAGCAATTTTACCACTATATCTATACCAATAAATAAAATTGGAGTGTCTGTTTGTAATGTCAAAATAATAGGCTTTTTTCATGCTCACACGGTTATTTGCACGACACCTATGCCTAAAATAGCAATTAAAAAATTTTTTGTCTGTCTGTCTGTCTGTCTGTTACGGGTAATCTTCAAAACGGCTGGACCAATTTCAAAAATTTTTCACCAATGGAAAGCTATATCTGGGCGTAAACTAGGCTATATTTTATCCCGGTATTCCCACGGGAACGGGAACTACACGGGTAAAACGACTATAACCCATAACCGAAGCGAAGCGAGGGCGGGTTGCTAGTATTACATAAAATGCCATCAAAATTATTTAATATAACACGTTAAAATACTAAGATATTGAATATAATACAAGAACACCACATGACACTTCCAGATTCCCACCAAAATCTCTTCTGAGGGTGTTTGTGTGTGATGGGTTTTAGTAATGCCTTTAGTTATTACTGACCCCCTTTGCACGCATTCACACTCTCTTCACTTTGTGCGCAGTAGGCAGCGGCCTGGCGCGCTGTCATTTTGAGAGGACACTTATATATCTTGATTGTGCTAAAATATGAAATATCTTTTATCTATTGTATTCAATTACAAATGCAAAATAATTTGTTATGCATAATAAACAATATTTTTTTAAATAATTTATACACTTATATATTGTCAGTTATTAATTTTAAAATTATTATTAATTTTTTTACTGTCTTGTTTTCAATAAAATTGAAAAGAAAATATTCAGTGTGACGCCCTTCGAAACACGCTATAATTCTAAAATATAATGAAAAAAAGACCGAAGCAAATCCTACAAGCGGCACCCGATGAGGAATAAACTAGTACAGCCATCACTCTAATTGAAACACCATACTTCTAAATACAATACGAACAAAATAAGTACATAGTCTATGGTAAATATTGTAATTGGCACAATAATAGTCGTCATATTTGACCTTGCGGCTACTTTACTGAGCGATGTGTTAAGAAAACTAGTTATTTGTTTTCATGATCTGTGCAAATATTTTTAAATAGATATAAATAATACATTTCATTACACTGTTATTATGTAAGATTAGGAGTATAAACATAATATAATGTTTTATCGTTATATGTGTGGTAACTATGTCTGAATAGGTACAACACTATTTGAGAGGAGAAATAAAAAAAAAAATCTAATATCAGACTAAAATACGCGGCCTTCAGCAATCACTAACGACCCGGGGTAAAATTGAAATTGTCATCAGAGAAGACCGTCCGTTTTCTCCGAGAATACTTAAATTTTAAGGCACACCTGTGCACAAGACAATATCATTATCTCAGCCCATGCACTTTCCACTATAGGGCTCGCGCCTCCGTCACTATGGGAGGGAAATTGACCTAGTATACCACGCTGGTCAGACGTGTTGGTATAGGGTTTTGTTTCGAGTTTTCATTCTCTTGCTTAAATATCATATGCATAGTATATCCCTTAGTCGGCTTTTACGGCACCCATGGGCAAGAGATGGGAACTAAAATTGTATTCTTACTCTGTAACCACACAGAAAGACAATATAAGTGATGATGAAGTAGATAAGTGAAGCATTATATGGTCTTACCATATAATTTTTTTTATTGCTAACGGTGGCAAACGAGCAAATAGTATACCTGATGGTAAGTGTTGCTGCCACTTATGGACCTTCGTAAGGCCGCTGCCTACCGCGAAGAAAATGAAGGGAGTAAAAAATATCGAACAAAGTCCTGTTTGGGAGTCATTTGGAGTAAAAAGCCAAATTGGCTAGCATAAAGTTGGGCGTCTTGAACAGAGGCGGTACTCACACCGAAACAGCGTCTTGTGCTATACAAAGCACAAGTTCGTCCTCATGTGGAGTACTGCTCACTTCTCTGGGCAGGCGCGCCCAAATATGAGCTAGACCCACTTGACTCCCTCCGAAGGTGTGCTGTTCGAATAGTCAGGATCCGAATCTTACGGACAGATTGGAGTCACGTGGCGGAGAGACTTTGGGTCACTCTGTATACTCTATCGGCTCTTTCATGGGGAGTGCTCTTAGGAACTATTTGACATAGTACCACCGTCACCGTTTTACCAACGTACCACTCGATACTGCAGCAGGGTTCACCCATTTCACCTGGAAACGTTATGGTCTTCAACTGTACGTTTCCAGCGTCATTTCTCTCACGTACGTGGTAGAAATGATGCTGGAAACGTACAGTTTCAGTCAGTACCCGTGAATAATATTCTTATTCGGTCACGATACGGAACATTAACATTAATGATATTATTCAATGTTTCATTCATAAATATTACCTTAATTTTAGATTTCATTATTGAAATTGGGCATAACACCTTTTTATAATTGGCTAATGTACGACCTCTACTCGCCGACCTGTGTTTGCGGCCACAACTATCTTTAATCAGATAAGATAAAATAAAATGCTTCACGTAGATTTAAAAAAGAAGACTATGGTAATTATTTACCTGTTTCAAACCAGGCTAACTCGATAATGCTTACTATTCAAACGGCCTTATCAGCCAAATTTATGGCGACGGAGGCAGCGTGCCTATTGGCCGGGACTCCCCCGTGGGACCTGGAGGCGGAGATGCTCGCCGGACTATATCGGCGGGTGACGGGGGTGCGAACGGAGGGCGGTGTGGTCTCGTTAAGGGATCTCACCGCCTGGCGCGTCGACGCCCGCCGAGACGTCATCGCCCGTTGGGCAGTCCGGCTGGAGAGGCCTCGGTTCGGGGTGCGAACCGTGGAGACCTTCCGGCCGGTGCTGATGCAGTGGTTGGAAAGGCGGCACGGGGTGCTCTCCTTCCGACTGGTGCAGGTTTTGACGGGGCATGGGTGCTTCGCCAAATACCGGCACATGGTCGTTAGGGGGGAAAGTACACCGTCCTGCCACCACTGTGATTGCGACGAGGACACGGCGCGCCATACGCTCGAGGCCGGCGGGGCTTGGGCAGTGCAGCGCTGTGAACTCATCGCAATCATCGGTACGGACCTGACGCTGCCGGCTATCGCTAGGGCGATGGTCGACAGCGTCGGGAATTGGGACGCGGTCGCAGCCTTCTGCGAGACAGTGATCTCGCGGAAGGAGGCGGCGGATCGCCTGCGCGAGGAGCGCAGCCTCGATGAGGAGATCCGCCGCCGGCGACTGGGGCGGCGTAGGCGCAACTATCTGCGCCTCATGCCGCCCTAGCCGAGGCCGCGGGTGACGTGACCGGGGATTAGTCCGTCACCCGCCGAGAGGCCGACCGCGTGAGGAAAGACCGACGTCCTCCCCGAGGGGGGGACGTCGGTCGATGGGAGGCTACCCCAATTAGGGGTATTCCGTCGGGCCGACCACTGACGACAAGTTAACGCTGCTCCAGTGGTCGGCCCAACGACGAAGGCGACGTGGTTTTCGGGTGGGTCGCAGGAGTTGCGTGCTTAAGCCCCTCTGTCGCCCCGGACGGAGTGGTGCCGAGGCACGCCGACCGCGGCCCACCCACAAAAAAATAAAAATCAGCCAAATTTAGCTACATAAGATTTAAACATTGAAAAAAATAAAAAGCACCCATCTACTACTGTTTATTATATCCTACTAATCTTAACACGACCAAGATAAATAATTAAAATTGTGTAAATATGATGCTTGAGAACATTTAGTGCAGTCATATCAAAGATACACCCTCGGGCCGCATCTGGCCCTTGGGCCGTATCAATAAGGCCCGCGATCGCATGATTTTTAACAACTGTATATTATATACTAATATCTGGTTGACCGGTATATTTCTTTTTTGTATTTTTGCATGTATTAATAAAAAATAAAAATGATGAAATAATGAAACAATATCAAAAATTACAAAAAGAGGATAATAAGAACACCGAGGTTCGATCTTACGCTGTTTGAATGCGGCTGGACAATTTCCCAACTGAGCTATTGTCACTCTTGACAGCGATGGCGAAATTTGAATCCATATTCTATTGACATTTTATGTCATTGTATTGATTAGCTAAAAACAACATTTTCTATAAATAAAACCTAGTTAGATCGATTTTTTGGCCCCGAAACTTCTCCGAACGTATGCCAAATTTCATCAAAATCGCTGGAGCCATTTCCGAGATCCTGAAAATATATATAGGTATATATATATATATATATATATACAAGAATTGCTCGTTTAAAGATGAAAGATTTAATGTAATAAATAAAATGTTATAATAATTCAATTCTTTTTTTATTTTCAATCTGGCCCGCCTACGAATTCAAAATTTAATATATGGCCCTCGGTAAACTTGAGTTTGACTAGATCAAGTGAAAATGCCCTATAACGCTATGATTAACACCGACCGTTTATTCATTCATAATTTCGGCTCCTATACGTCCCACTGCTGGCCTCGAGCCTCTTCCATAATAGGAGGGAAGTTGACCATACTATATCATGCTAGTGAGACACGTTGGTATAGGGTTTTATTTCGAATTTTCCTTCTCATGCATAGATGTTATATGCATATTTAATCCTTTAGTCATCTTTTACGACACCCATGGGTAAGCTAGAGGGTGGTGAATTGTATACCGATCTAAGATGCATAATTTTGCCTTTATTAGTTAAGAACCATATTTTCTTTTTCTTACTATAATCTTACTCTGTGGTGACGGAATAAGAATACAATTACACGCTCTCTCTTGCCGTTGGTGTCGTAAAAAACGACTATGGGACTATAAAGAGATAACATCGATGCAAAAGAATGTAAACTCGAAATGAAATCCTATGCCAACACGTTTGACTGTGGTAGGCCAAATTTTCTTCCACAATGGAGGAGGCACAAGACCAACAGTGAGACATTATATGGGAGGAGATGATGATGATGCCACTTTGAGCCACCACCTTCCCCCCCCCCCCCCCCCCATCTCCAGCACCTCTCTTACCCGTGGGTGTGTAAAATACGACTAAGGGATTATTACAGATGTAATCTATGTAAGTGAAGGAAAACTCGAAATAAAACCCTATACCAATCCGCCTGACCAGCGTGGTGTAGTAGATCAATTAACTTTCCAATATGGAGGATACTGGATTTTAATAAAAATATTTTTCTTATAATGACAAATCAAATCAATTTTTTTATTGTCAATACACAAATCTTGTCTTGACAATAAAAAATACAGTAAAAGAAGAATTATCTGATTTGGTGCAGTCGATCGGCAGTTTGGCGCGTTCATACATTTCGGTGATTCATTTTTATTTATATAGATTAAGTTTCGTAATTCTCAATTTAAAATATTAGATTAGATTATATAGTTAAATGAACTTTATCAATATGTTTTCAAAATAACTTTTATCATGCTTTATTTAGAATATCACTTCATGTTGGTTAAAAAGTAAACTAATTTCGAGAATTAATCGGCATTGAAAAAATAGTTTCATAGCTTGTTCAATTAACAATGTTTTAAAAACTATTCTGCTGATTAAGAGCAGAGAATCAAAATAGCATTCAATTTGGCAAAATATAGAATATTGACGAAATACCTATTTTGGATAGATAACGTGGACTAAGTTTATGGAATTATGAGTTGACTAGCAATGCCCTGCGGTTTCACCTGCAGCGCCTCTTTCCGTGGGAATATCGGGCTAAATTATAGCCTATGTGTTATTCTGATATCTAAGCTATATTATTGTGACGTTTCATCAAAATCCATTGAGTAGTTTTTGCGTGAAAGAGCAACAAACATCTTCACATACAAACTTTCGCTTTTATAATATTAGTAGGATTAGTAGGATTATTTATAAAGAACATCCATGCATACAATTTCTATTCATAAATGATTACTGAACTTCTCAAAGATCACGTTTTGTTTAGGCATTTTAACATATTTTTCTGAAACAAATTCCACTGAACATTTCCGTCACTTTAATTCATATAAGCCAGGATCCAGAATGCTCTTTATAACTACAAAATATAATACTAGTACTAAATACGCAGTAATAAAAATCCGCCACAATTTATTAGAAAAGAAAAACGGGAGGAGTACATTCCACTGTCCAAATTTCACTTTCTTCCTATGCAAAATGGAAAACAAGAAACAAAATTGACTATTAGTCAAAAATTGCAATTGGTAAACAAAATTGACTATTAGTCAATTTTGTTTACCTTATAAGTTTCCAATTCACTGTAAAGCAGGCCTCCGTTTGTCATGGTGCTTTAGTTCTAAGGAGTTAATTTCCAAATTGCCGACATTATTGCGTTCCTCGTGGTCGAAATATCGAAAAGCCAAATTGGCAAGCATAAAATTGGGCGTCCTGAATAGAGCCAAGCAGTACTTCACATCAAGACTTCGTCTTGTATTATACAAAACATAAGTTTATCCTCATGTGCAGAACTGCTCACATCTCTGGGCGAGCGCGCCCAGACATCAGCTAGACCTATTTGACTCACTATGTGGTGACGAGCAGTTCGAATCATCTGGAATCCGAATCTCAGGGACAGGTTGGAGTCACTGGAGCGGCGGAGAGACTTTAGATCAGTCTAAGTTCTTTACACGCTCTTTCATGGGGAATGAACTGTTTGACTTGCTATCACCGTCAACGTTTTATCAACGTATCACTCGACACCGAAGTATCCACCGTAGCACAGGATTCATCCATTTCCCCTAGAAACATTCTGGTCTTCAACTGTACATTTCCAGCGATCCTTTCTCCCACATACTTGCAAGATCTGGCATGAACTACCCGATGCTGTGTTGCCTGAGCGCTATGACATGTCCTTCTTTAAACGAGGCTTAAGAAGAGCATTTACATCAGGGTAGGCAACGGCTTAGCTGTGCCCCTGGTATTGTCAAGGTCTATGTGCGGCAGTATCACTTACTATCATGTGTGCTGCTAGCTACCATAGGCAATACCAAAAATAGGATAGGCGCACCATTACCGCATCAAATATACGACAAAAGCTATATGAGGTCCTATATGTTAACCTTACGATTGATTGCAATAGTAAACACGACAGAAACACTTAAACGCAAGAAAATTTTATCCAGTTGCTACAAGGTCCGTTTTGTATATTTACTACTCTGGAGTAGTAAGTAAGACTTGCAAATTCTCTACAATAAGGTCGCGCTCGTCGCGCTAGTCATTGCGCTCCTAGACTATGGAGTGAGCTGTTTGTTTGTAATTGCAGTTAGACGTGGAATATTGTCAAACTAGTAAATGTACTAGTTTAAAATAATTCTACTCCTAAAATTTCCCATGATCAACGAGGAATTGGTTTTCACGGTGGTTTTCAACACATTTATAGCATTTTATTTTTATAACTATCCCAATGTTCGTGAGATCAATAAATAAAATATTCAGGGGCCTTCAAAATCAAAATTATATTAGTATTTAAAACAGAATAATCCATTTAGCGCGGCAGGCTCTAGATTATATAATATCACGCTATGACCGATAGGAACGAAGTGTCATGGAAAAATGTTGAAAAATGGGCAAGATTAATTCCATTTGAGAACTTTCTTGCCTGCACAGTTTAAGTACATATGACCCAATCTCTGTAACCCTCTCTCTTTCTCTCTCTTATGAGACCCAGACACAATTACGCGGGTCAATTAGTGTCATATAAAATACTACATTCCACAAGTCTTATCCTCAGTTTTACGTTGCGAGTCCTTCAACTAAGAAAATAATAATATATTGACTCGTACTATCAAGTTGTAGTAGAACGCGCAACATTTACTTATATAATTTAAGAAACGTTGTGGTAAACAAAGAGCGGCTTGGTTTACTCGTAAGTACTAGAATAAGATCTGTGGGCTTAGCACGAATAATTGCGTCAAAGTACGTCTCGTTTTCGAGACCAATTTGTATGGGATTTGTAGCAGCGCCTCTAGGGGACGATAGGAGCACTGCTACAAATCGATATCAATTAGTCTCGATAACGTTACGAATACTTTGACGCAAATATTCATTCTAAGCCCACTGATTCATCATTATCATCATCATTCTGCCCTTATCCCAATTACTTCGAGCAGATGTAATAGGTAGAGTACCTATTACCTCTACCATCATACATATTACAAAAGTTAATAATGACAATTATTTTATGACCGGCCTGCTGACGTCAACCCTCCTTGAGAATATATTTATTGACCAGTCGGCATCAAATAAAGCTGGCACAGGTAAATAATCATAAGTCCTGACTATTAAAATAAAAAAGAAATAATTGACTTATTTATCCGTGTGGTAACGGAGTAAGAACACAATTCACCACCCTATTTCTTGCCCGTGGGTGTCGGGACGGGACGGAAGAGGACTTGGGAGTCGGGACAGAATAACTATACATTACATCACCCATAGGGTGTCCAGTTCCGTCACCACAGGGAAGTTTTAACTTTTAACCCCCGAAAAATAGGTGGTGGTAACATTTATATTTTTAAACCGTTACCAAACGGAGAATTACATTGCTTACTGCCTGACCATGACCATATGATCTTTCTCCCGTGACCATAAACGTGTAAAAATATGGGGACTATATTTTTTGTCACCAATATTTATATTTGTCATCAAGTTGTATCACCTAATAAATAGATCTATCGCCACGAAATATTTTCGTTCTCAGTTAAAAAAAAGTGTTCCCATCCCAGGTATGAATTATCAAATTTATGTTAAGATATGTGTAAAATAAGAGATGGATTAGCAATAAAATTGTAGTGCATTAGATGAATATAAACTTCGTTCTTATAATAATAATTTTATTACTTAAATAATAGCTTCGTGCTCAGAATGGTAGATCTGTCACCAAATAAATGGATTATCGATCCCTGACTGCGACTCCTTTTTATTTGTTACTAATACTTACTAGCTGACCCGGCGAACTTCGTACTGCCATAATTTTTTTCGTAAATATATTGCCTAAATTGCCGAAAACATAGTCAGTCTACAGCTGTCATTTGCGTTCTGTTATTACATGATTTTTTTTTTTTGTGGGTGGGCCGCGGTCGGCGCGCCTCCGCACTACTCCGTCCGGGGCGACAGAGGGGCTTAAGCACGCAACTCCCGCGACCCACCCGAAAATCACGTCGCCTTCGTCGTTGGGGTGACCACTGGAGCAGCGTTAACTTGTCGTCAGTGGTCGGCCCAACGGAATACCCCCTATTAGGGTACCCTCCCATCGACCGACGTCCCCCTCTCGGGGAGGACGTCGGTCTTTCCTCACGCGGTCGGCCTCTCGGCGGGTGACGGACTAATCCCCGGACACGTCACCCGCGGCCTCGGCTAGGGCGGCATGAGGCGCAGATAGTTGCGCCTGCGCCGCCCCAGTCGCCGGCGGCGGATCTCCTCATCGAGGCTGCGCTCCTCACGCAGGCGATCCGCCGCCTCCTTCCGCGAGATCACTGTCTCCCAGAAGGCTGCGACCGCGTCCCAATTCCCGACGCTGTCGACCATCGCCCTAGCGATAGCCGGCAGCGTCAGGTCCGTACCGATGATTGCGACGAGTTCACAGCGCTGCACTGCCCAAGCCCCGCAGGCCTCGAACGTATGGCGCGTCGTGTCCTCGTCGCAATCGCAGTGGTGGCAGGACGGTGTACTCTCCCTCCTAACGACCTGAACGACGACCTAAAAACCTGTGTTATTACATGATAGAGGTGTTTTTGTTATACCACGTTTTATAGTGATTTGTATTCTCTTTGACGTTTTATGTCAAGTCCCACGGGAACCCGTTCGAACGGGATAATAAGTATCCTATGTCCGTCTCCTGGCTCCAAGCTATCTCCCCGCCAATTTTCAGGTAAATCGGTAAAGCCGTTCTTGAGTTATAAACAGTGTAACTAACACGACTTTCTTTTATATATATAAGATTTTGTCAATAATACAGAATTTATTTCGTTCAGTTATTAAAATAATAGTATTCGTTGCCAATTTAATACATCAATTTATAAATTTCATGAAAATATGTAAAAGAGGCGGAGACAAATTGGCGCGCTTTCCGACCTCAACGATGGGTTGCAGGTATAAAGCGCTGATTAGTCAGTGATTATTATTTTTAACAATAAATATTGATTATTTTGACTTTAATTGTTTTACTATTATGCTAGAAATTTTATTTAAATATATTTATATTGAAATAAGAAATATCCCTGTTTTGTTTAATGAAAATCTTCCTGAAATTATAAACAACATTGCAGAAATAATTGAAGAAAAAATCGCAGTCGGTGACATTCGGAACGCTTATCGAGTACCCAATAAGAACAAGGACATTGTTGTTGAATTTACTAACACATTCAAAAAAGAAAGTTTTCTACAATCATTTAAAAGGTATAACTCGGTCCACTTAGATAAGAAACTTAATACTGATGATCTGGGATTCCCAGGTAAGACAGGATCAATAATCTACATGTCTGTCCTCCTTACACCACAAGCTAAGCATTTGTATTATCAAGCACGTACTCTAGCAAAAACGGATGGTTATAAATTTTGCTGGATTAAATATGGTAAAATTTACATTAAGAAACACGAAACAGCGCCAGCAATCCTAATTAATAGTGCTGATAAAATAAACTCATTAAAAAATAATGCCACTGATGAGATTTTGTGACTCAACTTGTTTTTCTATTGTAATAATAATATTTTCATTGAACCACGTCTACGTAGATATAATATGCTCTTTCCTGATATTTATTACGATATTATTAACAATTTTAATTATTATTTTTATGTAATGTTCTCATGTATTGTTTCGTTATATATGTATGTAATAGGCGCACATCTTAATTGCGAATACCTCTCACTTAAATTATTGAATATTGTAGAATGGCCGCAGTCCCGTGTCCCCTGCAATAGCTCTATGATGTATCTTAAGGATAATATCTAATAATGAATAGAAATGTGGATGAACTGGCCTTAGATATTGATGAAATTTCTATATCTAGGGCTTTCGTTGTGGAGGAGGCGGAAGACTGTGCTCGTTATATAGTACACAAATATGACTCATTAACTGTACTGACACAGAATATAAGAAGTATTAACAAAAATTTCAATGATTTTAAAATTTTAATGAATAGGATTAATATTGACCTCGACATAATAATATTAACAGAATGTTGGTTAAATCATAATTTGGCAATTCCTACACTTTCAGGATATAACGCTTATAACTCTGCACATGTACTCAATCAAAATGATGGAGTAGTTATATATATAAAAGCAGGTCTAACTGCTTATGTTAATGAACCTGCTTTTTTGGATGCCAATTGTCTTGTTGTAGAGTTGGACAGGATATGTCTTGTGGGCATTTATAGGCCTCCTTCTTTCAGGGATGTAAGCAATTTTATCACGTCTTTGGATACATTATTAGAAAAATATAAAAATTATAACAATATTATACTTGCTGGTGACTTGAACATTGATATTAGTTTAAAAAATATGTCTACAGAAACAAATGAACTACTTTCATTAGTAGCATCTCATGGCATGCTACCTAGCCACAGGTTTCCGACTAGAATAAATAGTTGCATTGATCATATCATACTTAAAACGCGAAATGAGAATACAGTGGCTGTTATCCGGACGGATTTAACAGATCACGACACAGTTATATTTAATATTTCTAAAGTTAAGGTGTGTTCAAGAGCAGAATTAAAAACAATAAAAAAGTAAACTATGAATCCGTTTCAAAAGTACTACAAAACACTAACTGGCATTTTATCCTTAATTCGATAGATCCTAATGAATCCACTAATATCTTCCTAAATCACCTAATACAGATTGCTAGTGAACACACATTAATAAAACCATTATCTTCCTCTAAAAGAAAGATAACGCCTTGGATAACTACTGGACTTATAAGATCAATTAGAAAACGTGACAAAATTCATAAAAAACTTCGAAAATATCCAAATGATCTAAATTTGCAGAACTTTTATTATCAATATAGAAATATTTGTAACAAAATACTAAAAGCTGCTAAACGAAAGTATGATAAAAACTTATTAAATAACTCCTTACATAAAACTAAACTACTGTGGCAAAATATTAAAACAATTTGTAACGTACGCAATGATCGAAGTAATAGTTGCCTTGAATTACTTAACCCTGCCCTTTCTCCGCAAGAGTCAGTTAATAATATTAATACTCACTTTGCTTCAGTAGGTGCCTCACTCGCAAAAGATATTTCAAATAATGTGTCTAAAAACTCCTGTAATGCATTAAATAGTACTAGAAAACATTCTACGGCATCTTCTTTTGTCTTACATCCAACATCAGAAAGTGAGGTTATTAGCATAATCAACTCACTAAAATCTCCATGTGCGCCTGGGTGGGATGGTATCGCTAGCGAATTTTATAAACGAAATAAGCTTGCTCTAAGTAAGCCTATTTCTCACATTTGTAATAATTGTATTTCATCCGGGATATTCCCGCAAGCATTAAAGAAATCGATTATATGCCCAATCTATAAAAATGGTGACAGAAACCAATCTTCAAATTATAGACCGATTTCACTTCTTACAACACTGTCCAAAATTCTAGAAAAAATTATTAATAATAGATTAGTAAACTATTTAGAGAGTAAAAATCTAATAGCAAATAGTCAATTTGGTTTTCGTCAAAATAAATCGACCGCTGACGCTATCACTTTTTTGGTTAAGGAAACAGTAAATATACTGGACCAAGGTAAGAAATGCATAGGAGTATTTCTCGATTTAACAAAAGTCTTTGACACGGTCTCTGTGCCTATTTTGCTACAAAAAATGGAACGACTCGGTGTAAGAGGCCTTCAACTTAAGTTTTTCGAGAGTTACTTATCTAACCGAAAACAGAGTGTTAGAATTGGTGATTACACGAGTGACGAGGTGATTGTAACTTTTGGGGTGCCACAAGGTAGCATTCTCGGTCCGACGCTATTTACTATATATATCGACGAACTGTCTAGTATGCAACTTCCGAATACAATTATAACTACGTATGCAGATGATACCGCGTTAATATTCTCTGGCAGTTCATGGGAAGATGTTAAAACTGTAACAGAACAAGGTCTTGCTGAGATAGGTCTTTGGCTTAAAAATAATATACTAACACTTAACATTTCAAAAAGTAAATTCATACCTTTTACAATTAGCAGCAAAATAAACCCAAATATGGACTTTCAAATTAAAATTCACTCATGTAAGCAAGTTTACAATTCTTCTTGCTGTAGCTGTCCAAATCTTACACGAACAGATGAAATTAAATATTTAGGTGTGTATTTGGATAAACACTTGAAATAGGACACCCATATTTGCGCTCAGTCGAGCAGAGTTAGGAAATTGATTTATATATTTAAAAATTTACGGCATATTGCTGATATCAATTTAATCAAAAACGTTTACGTGTCCCTAGTGCAATCCCTACTAATATATTGCATACCGGTATGGGGGGGAGCCTCTAAATCTTATTTTATAAACATAGAAAGGACACAAAGATGCATTATAAAAACCATGCTTTTTAAGCCATACCGATATTCCACGAGTCTTTTATTTAATGAATGTAAACTACTAACGGTTAGGCAGTTGTACATACTTCATCTGCTACTTTATCAACACCGTAAAATAGATTACATTGCAGTATGTAACGATATGTGTCAAAAAAGGCGAAAACATAATGTATGTCGTATACCACACCACAAAAACAAATTTACCAATCACCAAATTTCTTTTCTGTCTGCATATCTTTATAATAAAATTAACAGAGAAATTAATATTTTTAAATTGACGAGATTTAGACTAAAGCGCGAAATTCAGAGTTGGCTTGTCAATAAAAGTTATAATGATACTGAAAACCTATTACAGTTTATAAATTAACACTGATATGACGTACCACACACATCATGTTCTTTTTACATTTTGATATAATTTTATATTATATTTTATACACATTTATTTGTGCATTATTTTAAGTCTGAGAATGTGCCATCATTAGTTTTCCTTTCGCGCGTGCTTATGTGTGTGCGGGTTATACGTGTAGCTATGTACTATGTATATTATGCGTGTGGTTATGTTCTATATAGATTGCGCGTGCGTGTGTGTATGCAAGTATGTGTACGTATGTGTGTGTGAGCGAGACGGTGCGTGCATGTGTACGCACGCCAGTGCGCGTGTGTTTGTGTATGTGTGTATGCGATTTAGTGCGTGCATATGTACGCGCGGGAGAATGTGGTGTGAGTGTGTTTGCGTGCGTGCGCGGGTGTGTGCGCGTTTGTGTGTGCAATCGCCGCTAATGTGTAATAGACTTCATAATATAATCAAGGAGAAATCTATTCTCACCGCACAAAATATCCCATACATTAGTTTAAAATATGCCATGTTAAACATTATTTTGCACGATCCAGTCACGGTGAGCGTAGTTTTATTTCTTTACATCCGTGTTCAGTTACAACTTTGAGTCTGTTCTACAATGTTACGTGGAGGGTATTTGTAAATATGGTGCGCAAATAGAATATTTTATGTATAATTTTTAACTATTGTATTATTTTATTTCAGTTTGTTTATTATTTCCTATTCGGTTTGTTTTTATTATACTTTTATTTAGTTTATTTTCTATTTCTTTTAATTAATACACTAAGTACCATATATAATGGTCTCAGTGTGTTAATTATTTTCGGTTCCGTTTTGTTTTATATTTTGTATTTATTTGCTTATCTATTCTTTTAATTAATATACTTAGTATAATATAAATGTGATGGTGAGTTTATATAATTGACGTGTTGTAATGAATACTTGTGAGTTTATTTAAATACTGGATCTAATGCCATCTTAAAATATTGTAAGTACCAATATCTTAAATAATGCTTAAAAGTTTTATGGATAGTATAGTTTTTTTTTTAAATTTAGTAGTCTTATAGTTAGTTTAATAAATAGTATATAGGCTGTATGTAGTTGGTATTAAATAGTTTAGATTTTATTTGTTTAGAATCTACCCTTACTATTAATTCTTTTTTTTTTTTTTTATTTTCCTTTATTGTTGGAAATATAGATGCCATAATTTACTATAAATAAAGTATGCCTAATTTTAATCTCATCATACCGCTTCGTACATATATTCTTCGACACATATATTTCAGTAAGGTCAAGGGGGGTCTGATATCCTAAACACAGGGTGACCTAGTTAGGAGTTAGAGCTTATCCATGTACCTACACGAATCTTATGCTGTTTTTATTTGATTTTATTATTATCTTATTTTCTTTTTTTTTCTATGTAAGTAATAATAGCTATATTTACCTAAGGTACTTTTTAGTAGTAGTGCATGGATTGTAATGTTTTTTTGTTTATTGATCCAATAAAGACTTATTATTATTATTATTATTTATACTACCTGTGGAAATTAAGATCCTTTTTTTTTTTTGTGGGTGGGCTGCGGTCGGCGCGCCTCCGCACCACTCCGTCCGGGGCGACAGAGGGGCTTAAGCACGCAACTCCCGCAACCCACCCGAAAACCACCTCGCCTTCGTCGTTGGGCCGACCACCGGAGCAGGTTTACTTGTCGTCAGTGGTCGGCCCGACGGAATACCCCCTACGTGGGGTACCCTCCCATCAACCGACGTCCCCCCCTCGGGGAGGACGTCGGTCTTTCCTCACGCAGTCGGCATCTCGGCAGGTGACGGACTAATCCCCGGTCATGTCACCCGCGGCCTCGGCTAGGGCGGTATGAGGCGCAGGTAGTTGCGCCTGCACCGCCCCATTCGCCGGCGGCGGATCTCCTCATCGAGGTTGCGCTCCTCGCGCAGACGATCCGCTGCCTCCTTCTGCGAGATCACTGTCTCGCAGAAGGCTGCGATGGCGTCCCAATTCCAGACGCTGTCGACCATCGCCCTAACGATGGCCGGCAGCCTCAGGTCGGCACCGATGATTGCGACAAGTTCACAGCACTGCGTGGCCCAAGCGGCGCAGGCCTCGAGCGTATGCTGCGCCGTGTCCTCGTCGCAATCGCAGTGGTGGCAGGACGGTGTACTCTCCCTCCTTACGACCTTGTGCAGGTATTTGGCGAAGCTCCCATGCCCCGTCAACACCTGCACTAGTCGGAAGGAGAGCATCCCGTGCCGCCTTTCCAACCACTGCATCAGCACCGGCCGGAAGGCCGCCACGATTCGCACCCTGAACCGAGGCCTCTCCAGCCGGACTGCCCAACGGGCAATGACGTCTCGGCGGGCGTCGACGCGCCAGGCGGTGAGCTCCCTCAAGGAAACAACACCGCCCTCCCCGCGCACCCCCGACACCCGCCGATACAACTCGGCGAGCATTTCCGCCTCCAGGTCCCACGGGGGAGTCCCGGCCAATAGGCACGCTGACTCCGTCGCCACCGTGTGGTATCCGCGGATGGCCCTGACCGCCGTGACCCTCTGTGGTCGCCACAGAAGGACCCTAAGTCGGACAGTCAAGGACCCCGCCCACACCGGTGCGCCGTACAGGGCCATCGACCGGATGACCCCCGCGTACAGCCGTCGGCACGTAGCGCTCGGTCCGCCCACGTTCGGCATAAGCCACGATAAGGCGGACGCCGCGCCGACGAGCCGTGGAGCGAGCCTGCGGAAATGCTCCCGGAACCACCATTGCCCGTCGAGCACCAGGCCCAAGTACCTCATATGGGCCCGGATGCTGATGTCAACCGAGTGGACGGTGATCGAGACGCCGATGGGAGGGCTCATACGGCGCCCATGGAACAAGAGGGCCTCCGTCTTATCCAGGGCGACCCTCAACTCCAGCGCCTCGATCCGCCTGACGACCTCTTCGGTGCCATAGGTCGCCAGGCTTACCGCCTCTTCTAGCGTCCCACCGCGGGCTGTGACGAGCGTGTCGTCGGCGTAATAAATCACGCCCAGCCCGGGCGGGAGGCTGCCCCGCAACGCCCAGTCGTAGCCGATGTTCCACAGGGTGGGTCCGAGGACCGACCCCTGTGGGACACCGCACGTCATGGGCGTTCGCAGAACGTCCCCTGCTCGGTTGGTGCAGAGGACGCTGCGCCCCACCAAATAGTCTGCCACTAGCCGCCTCAGGTAAGCTAGCACTCCGTGCACTCCCCCACCGGTGACGGCCTCAGTCGCCACGGCCCTCAGGTGCGCCTGAGGGCCGTGACAGAGCCGCGATCGTCGAACGACCCCTCCTAAACCCAAACTGGACGTCCGACAGATCGGGCCCCGTGCCGACGAGGTTCCGCTCGATGCGGGCAGCTACCACCCTCTCCAGTAGCTTGCCCGTGTCATCGAGCAGCACGATAGGCCTGTAGGCCGAAGGCGACCCCGGAGACCGTTCCGGCTTCGGCAGGAGCACCAGCCTTCCCTCCTTCCGGAAATTAAGATCCTTGGGGGAGGCATATGTCCAGTTAAGTAGTAGACTCTTTTGGTTGAAACGATGATCACGGCAACCCTCAATTTTTTTTGGAACTATTAAATGTTCTATTGACATATTATATGATTTATTGGTGATCTCTTTAAATTAGTTTGCTTAATAAGTATATTAGGACAAACCTATTATAATACATACAAAAACATTTATTTGGTGCCCTAGCACCCTATATCTCCATGATTTTAGGTGATTTATTGTGGAATTGATGTTATATTGTTCGGTGACTACATTTTGGTGACAAATCTACTATTTTGCAGGCAAACCCTATTATTTAAGAAACACGAACCTAATTAAATTGGCGATAGCTTAAATGATACCCTAAAAATATTGACAGTATTTTTCATTTTATATATTTTTAATTTTTCGTGTGAGGACGGAGCAAGAATACAGTGCACCGCCTCGTTTCTTGCCCGTGCCCGTGGGTGTCGTAAAAACGGAATATAATATGCAGTTAAACTCTCTACAAGAAAAGAAAAACTTGAAATAAAAGCCGTACGACCAGCGTGGTTTAGTAGATCAATTTCCCTTCCACTGTGTTGGAGGCGCAAGCCCAACAGTGAGACATATGTATATAAGCTGATTAGCTGAGATGCAATATTTTTAATGTCACTCATTTTTAAAAACATAAATGTAATAATAATAATAAATAGTTTCAAGCAATTAAAAAATTAAGAATTTTAAACTATGGAAAGAAAACTACTTTTACACACACAATTAAATCTATAATGAATTTTTAACAAGTTTTATATTTTTATTATATTTTTTTTTACATATTATTTTACAGTTAAATAACTGTAAAATAATATGTAAAAAAAATATAAAGACGATTTGGGAATACGTATTATGAGTCCAAAAATACGTAGTATTTAAAATATTTCTTTTCAATTATTAAAAACAATTATTAAAAATCTCAATATGTACTCACTCATACTGAAGTTAAAAACTGTAGTTTAAAATTAATTTCCCAGCGTAATTGAAGCTTTTCAGATCGTCTTTTATTGAATTTAACATCACAATATTAATACATGATTTAATACCAACGATGAATCGTCATACGTTGCCACTGAGCTAGTGCATTTGTCACAAATACACGCCGCGCCGACCAATTAGTTGCCATCTATGTACATATATGAAGCGATACTATAGCAGGTACAGAGAACGAAACAAATACTAGATTGAAATAAGATAATCGAATATTTTGTGTTTATTTTCAAACTAGCAACCCGCCCTCGCTTCGCTTCGGTTTAAGTCATTTTACCCGCGTAGTTCCCGTGGGAATACCGGGATAAAATATAGCCTAGATTAATCCCTGATATTATAGCTTTCCATTGGTGAAAGAATTTTTGGAATCGGTCCAGCCGTTTTAAAGATTACCCGGAACAAACAGACAGACAGACAAAAATTTTTTTAATCTGTATTTTAGGCATAGGTGTCGTGCAAATAATCGTGTGAGCATGAAAAATGCCTATTATTTTGACATTACAAACAGACACTCCAATTTTATTTATTGGTATACACGAAATTTATTCATCTCATCATCAAAGCCTATATACACACCATCAAGGGCTTGAGCCTTAACAATAGGAAGGAATTGTTCAGATGGTGTGGTGTAGAGTTTTATTATGCGGTTTTCGCGTATATACGCGTTCGGTGTGATAACGGAGTAAGAATACAATTCAACAGTTTTTATCTTACCCGTGGATGTCGTAAAAGACGACTATGGGATATAATATGTAAATAACATCTGTGCAAGAGAAGGAAAACTCAGAAAATTTGATGGTATGAATTTGCCAGGTAAGCAATATTGCCGGTGGTTAACGACTCCCACGAGAAAGTACCTAAACATTGCTCAGACATTGTATTCTTAGGGACGGAACGGTACCCAAAGGGTATCCCGCTGGGCTGGTCACGGGCGACAAGGAACTTGGTACCAGTGATCGGCCTAATGGCGAAGGGTTTTTTTAAAGGCGAACGTTGCATTGCGATCATACGGCGTGTGTGCCGACCACAGGCTCCCAAAAAAAAGTCATTGTATTCTTTACTATACGGGGCAAACCTAATTCTATAGTGAAAAGGATCTCTTAGTCAATTTTACGAAATACGCACATATAGTTTATAACTAGCAACCCGCCCTCGCTTCGCTTCGGTTTCAGTCTTTCCTGCGTAGTTTCCGTTCCCCTGGGAATATAGCCTAGTTTAAGCGCTGATATTATAGCTTTCCATTGGTGAAAGAATTTTTGTAATCGGTCCAGCCGTTTTGAAGATTACCCGGAACAGACAGACAGACAGACACAAAAAATATAAAGTGTATTTTAGGCATATGTATAGTGCAAATAACCGCGTGAGCATGAAAAAAGTCTATTATTTTGACATTATAAACAGACTCTCCAATTTTATTTATTGGTATAGATGTATTCCTGCTGTGTGATAGCTGTGTGCTGTGTGGTAGCGGCTTCGAATACTATCAACCCTTGCTTTGCTCGTGGATGTCGTAAAAGACGACTAAGAGCCCTAGATTGACCCGCACCAACTCCATCTGGTACCATTTGGGTCAACGATTAAATTCCCAAGGAGGGTTGACGTCAGGCAGGCGGCCGGTCATAAAAGTCATTGCCGAAACTTTTTGCAATATGTCAAAACAGATGACATATTGCGTCGACCCCAAGTAATTGGGATAAGAGCAAGATGATGATGATGATGGTATAGATGTATTCCTTGTTTAAACTTTTGAAGTATGCCTGGTTCACTGGCAGTACTGTTACTCTCGCTTTAGGAATCTATATTCAGAAGTATGTCATTGAATTGTTATTAAGACATTATTCAACTCAATTGATGGCAATGCTACTGTTCAGAGCATGTACATTCAATGTACGTATATTAAGATTTCAATTGGTCTAATTATATTATTAACAGACGATGTTTATACTTTACTAGCAACCCGCTCTCGCTTCGCTTCGGTTTTAGTCGTTTTACCCGCGTAGTTCCCGTTCCCGTGGGAATACCGGGATAAAATATAGCCTAGGTTACTCTCTAATATTATAGCTTTCCATCCATTGGTGAAAGAATTTTTGAAATCGGTCCAGCCGTTTTGAAGATTACCCGGAACAAACAGACAGACAAAATTTTTTTAATCTGTATTTTAGGCATAGGTGTCGTGCAAATAACCGTATGAGCATGAAAAAAGCCTATTACAGTGCAACCTTAATATTACGAACCTCAATTTAACGACTTCCTCGATTTAACAAAGTTTTTCTAATCCCCTTGAATTGTCCATAAGAGTCAGTGTAAATAATACCTTTACATTACAAATTTTTTTTACGAACATCCTCTTTATAACGAATTTTCAACTGTCAAAAAAAAGTGTAAATACCTCTATATGACCCTTAGTCCCATAGATTCAGTCGCGACAGGTTCCGACACGTTTTTTTCGTAAAACAATTGAAGTCGTTTGATGGGAAATAATGTAAATAGTGCTCATCACTATTATTGAAGATTCTAGTTGCTGAATGCAAAAATGTTGAGGTGATCAAAACTATTTCTTGGCCTCTTTATAAAAAATTTTAGACCAACCTTACCTCAATATAACAAACCTCAGTTTAACGAATTTCTTGATATAACGAATATTTACGAGTTCCCGTCGGATTTGTTATATTAAGGTTGCACTGTATTTTGACATTACAAACAGACACTCCAATTTTATTTATTGGTATAGATATTGATTGTCAGTATGGCTTAAGTGGTCACCACAGTCAAGAAATCGCTACTGGTGGTCAGTAAAATTAGAGAGAGAGATGGAGATATAATACTAGTAGCTTATAGAGCTGTGTGACATCTTGTTGTCGCCCCAAACGGCTTGAATATTAGCCAACAACAAAAAAAAATATGAACTTTCTGAGAGTGTTTGTGTGTGGTGGGTTTTGGTGATGCCCTTAGTATTACCAAACCTTATTGCACGCATTTACGCTCTCTTTACTATCTTCACGGTAGGCAGCGGCCTATCATAGGTTCATGAGCGGCATATTGCTTACCATCAGGTGTGCTGCTTGCTCCTTTGTCACCAACAGCAATAAAAAACTAAAAAAAAAAAAAAAGGCAAGTGTAATATATTGTATTATTTAAGAGAAGGAAATCTCGAAACGAAACCCTATACCGACATGTCTGACCAGCATGGTATAGTAGGTCAAATTCCCTCCCATTGTGGAGGAGGCCCGAGCCCAACAGTGGGACGTATATGGTCTGCGATTATGACGATGATGATACAATAATTTTATGACCCGCCGCCTGCCTGACGTCACTTTTCTTGAAAATTTCTTGCAATTTTTCCTTGCAATATGTACAATGGAAATAAAGTTCATATTGGGTCGACTCTAATTGTGATAAGAGCAGAATAATGATTATTACTATATGTTAGTTATTAATCGACTTCAAAAAAGAGGACGTTCTCAATTCGAATATTTCTTTTTTATTTTATTTTTGTCTTTGGCTTGACTTTCGACTGGGTGAATGAGTTTTGGTGATTCTTTTTTTATTTGAAAGCTGGTGCTTCCCGTGTGGTACCATTTAATTTTCGTCCAGTTTTGGTAATGACATCCATGAAATAACGGTTGAAGTCGTTTTTTTTGTTCAGAATTATTATATTTAAATTTACACAAATAATAATGTGTTTGCAACACATTTATTTCCATGACTGTACAAAGATAACGTTATCTGGTATCTGTCCTAACGTCCGTCACAGGAATTGAACTTTGATTCTGTGTCATTTACCTGATTTTAAATCGTAGGGGAGTTTCGGCGCGAATATGGAAATGTCATGTTAAGCTCTTGTATTATATTCATTGTTTTAGTGTTTTATAGTGTTATATTGTATAATTTTGCTGATGTTTTATGTAATATAATATAATTAAGGTGCTGAAGTGTGGTGAATGTGATATAAGAGTGGTTTACGTGTATTTTCATATTCAACCGAAATTCCCGGAGAAATCATCTAATTAGCTTCTCAGCGCCTAATTAATGATAAAGACTTAACTTACTGACGGACAATGACTGTTAATAAGTTATACAATATGAAGAAATAAATGATATGTAAAGAAATAAGCTACGTAAGACAAGGCAGTATGGTCGAAAAGACTTTAGCCTGCCCGTAAGGGCGATCCAAACAAACAAAAAAAAAAAAACAAAAAATTAAATTGTAGGTTCGTTATTATGGTAACTTATTCTTCCGTAGGCTCGCTCCGCGGCTCGTCGGCACGGCGTCCGCCCTATCGTGGCTTATGCCGAACGTGGGCGGACCGAGCGCTGCGTGCCGACGGCTGTACGCGGGGGTCATCCGGTCGATGGCCCTGTACGGCGCACCGGTGTGGGCGGGGTCCATGACCGCCCGACTTAGGGCCCTTCTGTGGCGACCACAGAGGGTCATGGCGGTCAGGGCCATCCGCGGATACCGCACGGTGGCGACGGAGGCAGCGTGCCTGTTGGCCGGGACTCCCCCGTGGGACCTGGAGGCGGAGATGCTCGCCGAACTATATCGGCGGGTGACGGGGGTGCGAGCGGAGGGCGGTGTGGTCTCGTTAAGGGATCTCACCGCCTGGCGCGTCGACGCCCGCCGAGACGTCATCGCCCGTTGGGCAGTCCGGCTGGAGAGGCCTCGGTTCGGGGTGCGAACCGTGGAGGCCTTCCGGCCGGTGCTGATGCAGTGGTTAGAGAGGCGGCACGGGTTGCTCTCCTTCCGACTGGTGCAGGTTTTGACGGGGCATGGGTGCTTCGCCAAATACCTGCACAAGGTCGTTAGGAGGGAGAGTACACCGTCCTGCCACCACTGCGATTGCGACGAGGACACGGCGCGCCATACGCTCGAGGCCTGCGGGGCTTGGGCAGTGCAGCGCTGTGAACTCGTCGCAATCATCGGTACGGACCTGACGCTGCCGGCTATCGCTAGGGCGATGGTCGACAGCGTCAGGAATTGGGACGCGGTCGCAGCCTTCTGCGAGACAGTGATCTCGCGGAAGGAGGTGGCGGATCGCCTGCGCGAGGAGCGCAGCCTCGATGAGGAGGTCCGCCGCCGGCGACTGGGGCGGCGCAGGCGCAACTATCTGCGCCTCATGCCGCCCTAGCCGAGGCCGCGGGTGACGTGACCGGGGATTAGTCCGTCACCCGCCGAGAGGCCGACCGCGTGAGGAAAGACCGACGACCCCCCGAGGGGGGGACGTCGGTCGATGGGAGGGTACCCCAATAGGGGGTATTCCGTCGGGCCGACCACTGACGACAAGTTAACGCTGCTCCAGTGGTCGGCCCAACGACGAAGGCGACGTGGGCTTCGGGTGGGTCGCGGGAGTTGCGTGCTCAAGCCCCTCTGTCGCCCCGGACGGAGTGGTGCGGAGGCGCGCCGACCGCGGCCCACCCACAAAAAAAAAAAAAAAAAAAATGGTAACTTATTCAAGAAATGTCAGATATTCGAATATCGAATTAATATCGTGAATGTTCTGTGACTAAGGGAATGTATTTTTAATTTCATGCTTATCACATCATATATTTCGCACTTCGGCCATGGGCACCAATAATTATGTAGGTATAGGTTATATACACGGTGACTTTTGATCGTCTTACAAAAAAAAACCATAAAAAGAAACATATCTAACATATTTAAATGTTCAATAGTGGCAGTTATAAAAAAATAATAAAATAATAAAATAAAATAAAGTTAATATTTTATAACAGCCTGTTTATCATGTTTACATTTTAAAGAAAAGTAATCATGCGGCATTTCGTTAGCCAATCATAGGTACGAAGGTCATTACAGTACGACATAGTAGTTGTCGCCCCGGACATTAAAAAAAATAATAAAAAAAATGACGACGAACTTTAATCCAAATAACGTATTTACGTTAGCAAATATTATTTCTTCTACAATTTGGTTACTAAACTATCATCGTCGTAATTTCAGCTCATATAGGTACGTCCCACTGTTGAGCTCGAACCTACCTAATAGGAGGGAAATTTACCTACTATACTACGCTGGTCAGACGTGTTGGTATATGGTTTTATTTCGAGTTTTTCTTCTCTTCCTTAGTTATATGCATGTTTAATCCCTTAGTCGTCTCTTACGACACCCATGGGCAGAAGGGGTGGTCAATAGTATTCTTATTCCGTCACCACACGGAAACTAAACTATAGTAAAATATATTTGTAATATTCAACGAGCCATTACGATTTTTAAAATGTTAATAGATGATTAATAAATAATGTGATTATTTATTATATTTTGTATTATTTGCATGTGTCTCAACCGACCCCGGCATGGGGACGGTAAACACGGACAAGTTACGTTTTTAGGGTTCCGTACCGAAAGGGTAAAAACGGGACCCTATTACTTCGCTATCTGTCCGTCCGTCTGTCTGTCACCAGGCTGTATGTCAAGAACAGCGATAGCTAGACAGTTGATATTTTTACAAATTATGTATTTCTGTTGCCGCTATAACAACAAATACTAAAAACTAAATAAAATAAACATTTAAGGGGGCTCCCATACCCTTTTTTGCTCGATATCGATAATGGCAATAGGTAGGCACTTGAAATATTCAAAAAACACTCAATGAAATTTTTACTTTAATAATATTTTTTTTTTATGTCTATTTTAAAGATAATGGTACGGAACCCTTCGTGCGCGACTCCGACTCGCTCTTAGCCGGTTTTTTAACATGATTTTACCCAGAAAATGTGCTACATTGATCTTCCACAATCATATTCGTAAGCAAATACGTTACAAGCTGTGTAATGAAAATGTTATTCGTTTTTTGTTTATAAAACAGACATTTGGGTTTAACGGGCAATGACTAGGTTATTAATTTATTAGGTACTTAAGCTCCTGTGTACCTACTGATAGGTACAAGTTCATTTTTCTTTGTAAGTAAACAAGCTCCATCAACGTTCTTATACGAGCGACGCACTCCCGGCTTAGAACCTGCGTGTCATTAAATGGTACCCAGTTTTCTTTTAGGTAGGTACGCAATGGTCTAATAGTCAGACCGGCCCAGCCGGTATCCATAAATTTAAATTCTCATCAAAAAAGTAGTTAGTTTACCTAAGCATTCTTTGTTTTGAGTATTTCTCGGATATGATAAATTCGAACTGAATATCTAACTAGTTATTCATATACAAATCGACATCTTTGATCGTTTGATTAGAAGGTTAGGATGACGATAATACTTACAGGATACAGAAGGGCAAATGAAAATTCAAATATTTGTAATTAGATGTGAACTTGAGGATTCCTTGTATTACCAAATCGCTAGCTCCAGAGCCATCTATCTAGCTTAATATCAACTAATATACAGACAACTTTATCATATATGTCGTCCAGATGGCGCACATAATAAAAATTAGGTCTTGAATAATGCTCCTTATGCATAAGTTCTAAATATGTACTCATCATCATCTTGCTCTTATCCCAATTACTTGGGGTCGACGCAATATGTCATCTGTTTTGACATATTGCAAAAAGTTTCGGCAATGCCTTTTATGACCGGCCGCCTGCCTGACGTCAACCCTCCTTGGGAATGTAATCGTTGACCCAAATGGTACCAGATGGAGTTGGTCCGGGTCAATCTAGGGCTCTTAGTCGTCTTTTACGACACCCACGAGCAAAGCAAGGGTTGGTAGTATTCGAAGCCGCTACCACACAGCACTTCTAAATATGTACTGAAGTTCTAAATATGTACTGAAATTGATAAAAAAGACGATTATAAAAATCTATTGCAGAAAGGTTCAAAGAACACACAGTATTGAATCCTAAATTTAATAAAAAAACGGTACATGAATATATTCTTATTCCTAAAAATAATGTTTATGACCTTGAAGACGTAATAAATACATTTTTATGCCATTAATGTTCAATGGATGCTTTAAAGTATTTAATATTATTTATCTGTTTACAAAATTATCTATATTCCATGATAATTTAATTTAAGGAGTTTCAGCGCGAATTTGGAAATGTCATGTTAAGCTCTTGTATTATATTCATTTTTTTATTGTTTTATAGTGTTATATTGAATAATTTTGCTGATATTGTATGTAATATTATATAATTAAGGTGCTGAAGTGTGGGGAATGTGATATAAGAGTGGTTTACGTGTATTTTCATATTCAACCGGAATTCCCAGAGAAATCATCTAATTAGGTTTTCAGCGCCTAAGTAATGATAACGACTTGACTAACTGACGGACAATGTCTATAAATAAGTTATACAATATGAAGAAGTAAATAATTTGAGAACTTATAATTAATTTTGTAATTTGGTTTAAGCTGATGGCTTCGTTGCCAAAGCTTCATTAAATAAAAAAAATATATATAATTTAATTTAACGCTCATGTCTCAAAAGGACTTGGTCTGCCAGAGGCCGTAGTAAGATAGCCTGCTTTTAGTCTGGGCATAATTTTTTACGCAAACATTTTTGTCAGCCCAAGATATATTATTAATGTGAAAGAGACGGCATACATGAATTTTTTCTGCACCAAGAAGATGGTAGTGGTGCTGGTGCGTGAATTTGGCCCTAGAAAAGACAGAGGCTTTAATATACTACGGATTCCTCAACAGTGAATTCATCAACACCTTGATCACCGCCAAGGTCTTCATCAGCCTCATCACTTAACATCTGGACCCAAATAAAATATTTAGGTATAGCACCTGACAGCCATGATGGATCTAAGAGCATTTTTGTCGTCTTACTACACACCTCGTTAGCGTGGCGTACTCTCTGTCCTGGTGTATGTCAACCATAGCTAGAGCAGCACTATACGCTGGTAATTGTACAATGGTTGGATTCTTAAATCTATAACAAGACGAAGTTTTAAACCTGTAATAAACATTTTATTAAGAGCGATGATGTGCATTACTAATATGGATAGTGACTTTGAACAGGTTATGCGAATAAAAAAGATATAGAATACTTTCCATAATTTATTAAGAAAATTATATAAAGCATTCAAATTATTGTTGGCTGTATAGGTTTCGTTTCCTTTGCCTAATATACGGACAGCAAACGTTTTTAAAATAGCATAGTTAAGTATAGGTTATCATTTACACAAAAACGCGCAAAATTCAAATTTAGTTTTAGTTCTCACTTTTATCGAGTAATATTTTTATGGACTATTCAAGCTTATGGCTATAAATAAATGTGTTTTTGAAGTCTTGTATTATCAGAGATGATCACATCTATTGAGTAATAGGATATAAATTTGCTAAGCTATTGCTGAGGTAGGTAGGTAAATCGAGTAAATCTATTTAGAAATTATCTAATGATTTCCTTTATCTACATTTATGCATGTTTGTAGCGTCAATTATTTTATCAAATAAATTAAAGTTTAGTCTTGTTGATTATATAATATTAAAGATCCTTAACATTCTTCCCTGTTTCCGTACGAAATGTGACGGTTGTTCGGCCTCCCAGTGCCCGGCCTGGCCCAGGGCAACGATTGGCTCGCTCTCTTTCACCCGTAGCGAATCTGTTTCATATTTCATTCGCGCTCAATGCGTCCACCACTGCGGCGCGTCGTAAGTTGTGGCGGCTAGTTGTCTATGGGAGTGTACATTCGTATTGAATTTGTGACGAAATATTTTATGTCCAGTGATATATGAGAAATTAATTCATTTCTCGCATGACAGTGAATTAAATAACCATTTAAATATGGCGTTGGAGGGTGTGAAAAGTGAAAAAAGTGAGGAAAACAACGGCAATGTAGCAGACGGCAAGGCAAACGGGATCGACATCAAAAGTAAACAGGTACCAATATGACTTAAATTATTTTTTTTTTTGCTGTGATTTTTCGCATGATGTGATTTCAAAGCTATGGTGTTAGTTCATATACGATTTTGAGGAGTAGTTTAAGCAATAGATATCAGAATCAATTAAGTGATTATATTCTTTTAATTTAATCCTACTTTAAATAATAGTTGCAGTATGGTATTCGCGCATCGTCATTCCCATCCTACTCTGGATAGATGGCCAATCTAAAAACAGACATATGACCTAATTTGGGCGTAACTATGCGGTGTTTTTTTCTGGGTTACTGGCGATTTTTGAACTAAATATTTTCTAGTGTTCTATTATGACTTACCAAACTAGCTATGTACCAACATAGCTGCTTTAGCAACGAAAACATTATGCGCGATAATAATTTGGTTTTTTCAAACGTTTTGGCTAATAAATAATGTATTCATATGTTTTGAAAATCGAAGCTATAATTTTTTTCTGATAGGAATAATATTGTTTTGTTCTTGACTCTACTTGAACTGTTGAAACCTCTTTGATTGCCAATTGTACTCACGTAAATGTTCAGCCTGTTTAAAAAATATATTTATATTAAGTATTTATTGATTGCATCTTTTAGTTACATTGAGACTTGTAATTTGAAATATGTACCCTAAAGGTACCAAGGTAAGATACCTTGGATACTTAAAAGATTGTTTTTTACTCTGCAAAATATTTTGTTTAAATTTTTTTTTTTTATAATTACTAAAGTAACATTTACACCTTTATGCAATTCCAAGTACCTTGTCAAAAAAATATAAATACTAATGTCTAAAATTAAAAACTATGTAGAGTAATTTTAATAAACACTATTATGAAATTTTTTTATGTAACTATTGCTAACTACATGTCCAGTCTAAAATACATAAGTAATCATTCATTTTATAAACCTGATGTAATACCGGTGAGGCTAATATAAGGCATTTTAATTGACCCAGTCTCTATGTCCCAATTACAATAAATTATGGAATGTCTCAATGAGCTGTTAACTTGTCAGAGATCATTCATAAGCAGACATGCCCTTGAAAAATATCATTCATCATCATCATTTCAGCTCATATAGGATAGGAGGGAAGTTGACCTTACTATACCATGCTCGTCAGACAGGTTGGTATAGAGTTTTATTTTGAGATTTCCTTCTATGCGTATGATATCTCTTAGCTGTTTTTACAACATCCCCGGGCAAGATAGGAAGTGGTGAATTGTATTCTTACTCCAGAAATTGAAAAATATACTACATATTATTTTCTATATGTATTATATAAAAAATACATAGAAAAATTGCAATATTTAACTGTAATTGCTCATATATCTCTATATTTATAAACCTATGCTTCAAGCTATAGTTGTTGATACCAGCCTCTTCCACGAAGGGATAGAGATTGACCTAATATCTGATATCTAATATCTGACTTTAATCACAATATCTAATATCTGACTTTAATCACATAGATTGTTATGGGAAGTATCAATGGGGTCATAGATACCTTGGATAGAGAGGAGCAGCATTGAGTAATTGCTATCAAATAATAGTTTCATGAAATTAACTTCCAAAACCATATTTCAGTAATAATAATTATTCTTTAATGTTATAAGCAGCTGTTAAAGATAATGTACTCTTGATAAAGTTTTTAATATCAATTCGAGCCAAGGTGATATTTTGTACCCTTATTTCATAATCTGTCATAGAAATGCCTTCTATAAGCTGAGAAATGTTAGTTAAGCATTAGTTTAATGTCCTCTCTGTGTGGTGGCAGGGAAGGTTTTTTTTTAAACTGCTCTAAGGAAATCAACCTTGTATTGCAGGAGACTGCACAAATATAATATTAACAGCTACAAATTACAACCATTTATATACATCTTACCCTTTATTCATCCATCCAACCCTTATTTTTGCTAGATGTAAAAAGCATTTGTGGGAGAGTGGCCAGTAGCACCCTTCTGAGAAACTTATAACAGCTGCTATGATCGCCTATCCGCGTGGCACGCGACGCGATTACGGCATAAGCTCCACTTGACGAGGTCTATGCCCAGCAGTGGACATCAATGTGCTTATGGATGATTGGATCAGTTTTATGTTGACTCACAATTGGTTGTCTATAAAGTCGTTTTACGGACGATAATTTGACGTGATAACGTCATAAGAATACATTAATTAATTTAATAATTTCATATATTTTCACTGATTTATCATTATACAAAGAAGGAGCTAATTGAAAACTACAATATTTTCCATAAATTAATATTTATTTACATTCGTTAATTCAAATATTTTTTACTTAAATATATTAATTAGAAGTGACTTGGTATTAGTTGTCTGTAAAGCGTCACAAGCCGAATCGCCGCAAGCGTAGGCCGGTCGTGCTTCTTTATCGCTTGTTCCGCCGTCTCGCTTGCACCCTCGGCTTAGGTGGAACGTGACAATAAGTCATGCTTTTACGTGCGAGCAGCCGGCGTTTATCTATAAGATGTCACGTCAACTTTGCCTTGTAGACTAAGAATACAATTCATCACCTCTTTCCTTCGATGACGGACAAAACGACTAAGGCAGATAACATTTATACAAGAGAAAAATAACTCTGAATTAAACCCTGCCCAACCAGTCTGGTCAGCGAGGTATAGTAGGTCAACCGCCCTTCTATTATGGAAAATACTCCACTCCAGGAGATAATGATGAATAGAAGTAGCGATAAGTTAAGAACATAACAAAATGTTTCTCAAATTTTACGTTCGACTCCACGGCACGTTTCTATAAAGCTTAGCATTTGTGTTCCATTAAATCATACATTGTTAGTCATCTAACCAATAAAATAAGTGATAATTCACAATCTTGATCAAAAATTCTATTAAAATATTCTTAAAGAGGAAAAACTATGTGCCTCTTAGACCACGTATACTTATCTATCGAACCATTTCTAATAGTCGATATGGTGACTGCCTGGAAAAACTTGAAATCTTCTCTAATTCTAGATTTTTATCCGTTTAGTATGCATTTCAGGTGACAGACGCGTCGTGGTAATAAGTTATTCAATCGAAACTGGTTAAATCATCATCATCACAGCTCACATACGTTCCACTACTGGGCTCGAGCCTCCTCCACATTTAGAGGAAAATCGACCTACTATACCACGCTGGTAAGGCGGGTTTATAAGGGTTTTACTTCGAATTTTCCTCCTCTTGCACAATTGTTATATACACAAAATATCCCTTAGTCGCCTTTTACAACATTCACAGACAAGAGAGGCGGTGGTGAATTGTATTCTTACTCCATCACTACATGGATGGTATGAAATCAGTCGTATGGACGATCGTCATCAAGACTCCACCTACCTATGTCATAATATATGCACATGTTACAAGTCGTAATCATGACACTGTTATGACATCATTGACAAGGTTTGCCAGCATTTATACTGGAAGTCCTTGCTATAATTGCAACTAATAATACTTATTTATAACTACTACGTCGTACTGTAATGATTAATTGATTTGTTATTTCCGTCTTATCAAAATTAAACTCTATAGAAAATTAACTAATCCACAATCGTATTTTTTTTATATCGCCATCACAAATCATAAACATCCGACTACCAGACTCGAGCCTCTTCTATAATAGAAAGAAAATTTATCTACACACGATGGTAAGAAGCGTTGCTTTTATTTCGGGGTTTCCTTCTCTTGTAGTTATCTGCTTGTGTCACTCCGTCGTTCTTTGCGATCACACACGTATAAGGAAGGCATAGGTGATCTATTGTGTACTCCATCATCACACGGGTTAATTTTTGTACTACTTATTTACAAAGCTCTTATTTTTCCTCTCATTTGAGCTCATATACGTGCCACTGCTGGGCTCGAGCCTCTTAGATAGGAGTAAAATTTACCTATCAACCACGATGGACAGACTGGTTGGTATAGGATTTTATATTGAGCTTTCCTTCTCTTGCATAAATATTATATGCGTGTTATATCCCTTAGTCATCTTTTACGACACCCACGGGTAACATACGGTATTCTTACTCCGTTACCACAAGGAAACTTAAATTTACAAGTCTACGAATCACATCACTTGACGTGCCCGTCCGTTGCATGTCCCATCTTATATATTATCTTCTTCTAAAAGATGATTAGATCACCATCTATTCTCCTATTTATAGGTCTTGCATGTATTTTTGTTCCATTCAAAATACGGTATTTGTTACGGTATCTGTAAAATATCATAAGTTATAAATAAATATTTCAGCTTCTCAAACTTTCCTAAACCCACGTTAACTGCAGATGCCTGACTACAATACGCTCTGATATTTTCATTGTATATGTACCTATAGTTAAAAAAACTACCGGATTAGAATGGTTCACAAAAGTAGGGCACATTGACGAATGACGTAAAATGACCGACAATTTTTTTTCTCCAAACATCTGCTGCATTATTACACAATTCATGAGATGTCGCAACAGGCCTATTTCAATGAAATTGTTTGTTGCAATGTGGTTTATCTAACAGGCATCATTAAAATTTATCAGTGTTGTTACGGGAATAATGGAGTTACAAATAGTTAATGTCAAAAACCGTAGTCTTGATAATTTTTTCTGATGTTCACGCGAGTATAAATAAAACTATTTTATGGATTTAATCGCGTTTGTATTTGATTTTTCATTGCCCGACGTTTCGAACACTTTACAGCGTATATGGTCAGGGGCGGACTAAGATGTCTCACGCCCAGCAAGTCATCGTTATTAGAGAGATTTATATCTACCAATTTATCCACAGAAATATTAATACTTTTTATTAATTTTTCTGTGAATTTATCTATAGCTTTGGTAGGTTTAAATTAATAAATTGTCATAATAATTATTACAAATTTAATGTTTAATAATTACTAACCATAACCCAACCATACTGCTGAAAATTAAGGGTTGAATTCGGCAACCAGTAGGATAATCAGAAACAAATTACTTTCGTATTTGACTAAGATAATTCTCAGTAACAGGTGTAAGATAATTTGATTAGATAAATTTATCTGGCTATCTATTAATTGAATTATGCTCTATATTTTCCTTTTTTGTGATTAGGGATGAATGAAAAATGTGTCTGTGTAGTGACGGAATGTGAATACTATTCATCATTCTCTTTCTTGTTTCTGGATGTCATAAAAGATGACTAAGGGATATATTATGCAGATAAACTTAGAGAGAATAAATAAAGCAGATAAAGTTAGAAGAACAAAACGGACGAACGAAACGAACTCTGATGTTTACGCGAGTATTACACATTAGAAGAAAACCTCCAAATATAATTATATACAAAACTGTTTGAGCAGTGTGATATAGTACATCAGTTTCTCCTACCCTTACAGAGAAGGCTCGAGCCCAGCAGTGGAACATATTATATGAGCTGAGATGTTGACAATGATCATTGTTGTAAGCTATTTATAAACATAACATTGTGTCGTAGAACTCATTGTCCAAATAGGTCATATCCTTAATTCTCTCTTGCGCATGCTAATAATTTAACTTCTGAGGTCAAGGACGACATCGCATATCCATGACGTTATGACAATATTAGATACAATAGTATCAGCAGGGCGTGGTTGACCCACCTTACGGTTTATTCACTAGAAAAATCGTTATTGCCACTGGTAATAGGACCATCAAATCGGCAACTAAATGGATAATTACTTCAGTCAAAGAATGGCTTTGCAAAAGAACTACATAAACAACAGTAATCGTAATTTATTTCCTGCAATTTACTGGAGGATTTTCCATCAATATCTGAAGTAATTTACTCCAAATGGTTTTAAAAATTGTATTCAAGGCATTTATTGTATCAAAACAGTTCGTGCGGCCTTGAGCAGTGCTTCGTAATGACGTCAGATCTAAGAGGGTGGAGGGGTCGACTCTCAACTTAAATACTTATGATCCCCTCAAGCTATTAAACAATACACGAAGAGCCGTCATCGTTGATTATGAGAGAGATTGTGGTCCCTCTATTTTCGTATGAAATTCATTCATTCGAAAATCAAGGGAGCTTAACGTAAAGGAGGCTGCCAAAAGCAAATATTCCTATTTGACTGAATAAAATAAATTGCTAGTTCTGTTATTATTTGTAGCTTTCTTACAGAATGAGGTGCCAATAAACCTTGAAAAGGAAGTGCGCCTTTAAAAGGAAATTAAGTTTTCTAAGAAATTGAAAGCTAAGTATACAGGTACATTAGAAGCCATACGCTCCCTCCAATTTTGCTTCCCCCAATTTCATTTAGTAGAACATAATGAAATAAATTACGGAAAGTTGAAGTCGAGTTGAATGAAATTAATTTATAAATGATTTGACTCCAGTCTTGAGTGGTAATTTTCTTTCAGTAATTCTCCGTATGGTAACGCAGAAAGTGTAAATTATATCATCCTTAAACTAATGATTTGTGATGTTTACGCGAGTTTGATTTTTGATTGCACGACGTTTCGAACACATTTTCTATCGTTACGGGCGAACCATGAGCCGCCAATCCGCCAAGGGTAATCAAAAATCAAATATAAGCTTGATAAAAGTTGTTAAATAGTTTTATTCACAATTCCTAAACTACATAAATGTCGTGAGTGCTTGTACGAGAGAATTAAAGGAAGTAATCTTAATCATACAAGAAAAATCGAAATAAACTGTTATACTATTATATCTGATCAGCGTCATGCTGTATGGTGGTGGCTACGAATACCAATAACCCTTACGTTACTTGTGGTTGTCGTAAAATATGACTAAGAGTATCGACATGGACCAACCCTATGCCGCCTGGTCAACAATTATATTTCCAAGGACGGTTGATGTCAAGCAAGTGATCGGTTATAAAATTATTGGCAAAGCTTTGACAATATCTACTATTAATGTAGAATACATATTGAGATGACCCCAAGTAATTATTGTAAGAGAAGGATGATGTCATCTGGTCAGCGCCTGCCTTCTCAAGAAGGAAATTCGTACGTAACATAAGGATAAATAGAAAAATGTTTTATTCTCATAATTTCAGTTCATATACGTCCCACCGCTGGAGTCCAACCGTCTCCATAAAAGGGGGGTAACTGGCCCACTATACCATGCTGTTCAGACGTGTTGGTATTAAGGATGCAAATATTGAAACCAAGAAAATCCATGTATCGATACATCGATGCTTCTGAACAAACATCGATGTATAAAAAAATCGCCCTAAAACATTGATGTTTTTTTAAAGATCTATTAAAAGTAGCAATACTTGAAAGTATCGAGTACTTTCATAGATCTTATCAGATACTTTCCTTGCGGGATTGCGATTTTTTTTAGTTAAATTCTCTAAGTATTTTTTTACATAATGTACCAGAAACAGATTAACTAAACTGTCACGCAGGCTCTGCTAAAAGTACCATACATTTATTTTAAATATAACGTAAAAAACATTTTATAAAATAACATGTTTTGCAATAGCGAACATCGATGGCAAGCATCGATGTTTTTTATTCAAACATCGATGTATCGTTTGCATCCCTAGTTTGGGATGCAAACGATACATAGGGATTTATTTCAAGTTCTCCTTCTCTTGCATAGATATTACATACATATTACATCCCTCAGTCGTCTTTTACGACAACCACGGGTAAAAGGGGGTGGTGAATTGTAGTCTTATTCCGTCACTACACGAATAGTGCTTTATTCTAAATCTGATATTTTATTATTCACTAACAGGTGGAAAGTATGGCGGATAGGAATTATAAATAACTCAAAACGAAGAGGAAGAATGTAGCGTGAATGAATTTGATTATTCCACTACACATCACCGTACCCTTTTGTAATACGCCGATAAAGTTCATTATGAAGCATGCAGCACCGTAATTAACGCTCTTGTATAACATGTTTAGTACAATAGTATGTTGTTTATGATTTATACATGAGTTTCACTTGTACTGTATCTACAATGTGATATTTAATAGAGATGCTATAGAGCACCGTAATCGTAACCGAAATTATCGAATAACCGAAATAAAAATATATTCGAAAACGTAACTGAAATCGATATAAAGGTTTCAATAATTTCGTATACGGTCGGTGTCTTTATGAGAGATGTTATAACAGATTTTATTTGAACCAAACTGAGTCTAAAAGTAGGTGTATTCATAGAGGAATAATACATTACTCACTAAATTATATCCGAAAACGCAACTGAAACCAATAAGTTTTGAATAATTTGAAATACGGTCGGTGTCTTTGAGACATGTTACAACAGATTTTAGTTGAACCAGCCAAACTGAGAGCCTAAAAGTAATCTATCTAAAATCTATCCGTGGAAGAATAATACAATAATGACCACAATTAAAATTTCCCTTTTTCTCAAAAATCTAATATCCGTAACTGAAACTGGCGGCTAATCCGAAATAACTTCAGTTCCATAACCGTATCCGAAATCGGTCCATATCGTTTTAAAATCACTAAACTCCATGTATTCTTACTTTTAATTCTCAAGGTATTGGGATGAAAATTAGCACTTAAATTTCATTTTAATATCTCGAGGATTGAAAGTGTTACACTGATTTTAGGTGATATCATAATTGAAAAACTCTCCTGGGTATCGTATACTTTACATTAGAGGGGTCCATAACATTATTCTAATATTCGCATTTAGATCCGAAACTTCATATGCGCAACATCACTAATGTTTAGTTATAAAGACTGCATATCAATTGATCCATTGAAGTAGTAACGAGTATGTAACAGCACTCGAATCGATAGCGGAATCATTGTTGACAAACTGTATGTCGTCGCTGGCAGATTGATTACATTATCTGTTTGAATGTTTACAAATATTTAGTTACCTGTTTACATAACTGATGTAAACGTTAAGAGAAACAAACGTTTAAAATAAAATAATCAAAATCTTTCAGTTGGTACTATAAGATTAACTTTTTAGGCAAAGCCATCAATAATTTTCGACATTGCATGCTTATTAAATCGTAAATTATTTAATAAAATAATAAAAACATCTTTGATAAAACCGTATAATGATTTTATTCCGAACTAGCTTTTGCCCGCGGCTTCGCCCGCGTAAAAGTTGGTTTTCATAATTCTTAATTTAAGAAATACTCTGTGTCAATTTTCGACCAAATCCGGTCAACAGTTTACGCGTGATTGAGTAACAAACGTCCAAATATCTTCACAAATTTTTATATTTGAATATTACTTCCACCCTTGTAGTTTAAATTCAAGTGGAAAGACGATGAGAAATATGGCCATCCTTAGTCGCTGATAATACATTATCCATGATAGGTTTCCATTGGGGAAAAAAATAATATCGATCAAACTTCCGCAGTTTCACCCACGTAGACCCCATTTCCATGCAAACGCCGAGATAAAAATTGCCTATGTTACTCGCTGATATTATAAGTTTATATGGGTGAAAATAAAAATAATAATTATCAAATCCCATACAAATATCCGACATAAAAATTGCTTATCTTACTCGCTGATAACGTAGCTTCCTATTGGTGAAAGAATTTAAAAATTAGTCAACATCCACCGGTTTTACTCGCGGAGTTCTCGTTCCCGGGCAAACACCAAGATGAAAATAGCCTTTATTTGTTATTCACTGATAATGTAGATTTTCATTCGTAAATTAATTTTCATATCCATTTAGTTCCCGCAATTTCACCGGCATTGTGCCCGGTCCCGTAGGAATATCGGGATAAAATAATAGCCTAAATATGTTACTCGCTCAAAAATAGCTTTGCGTTAGTGAAATAATTTTAAAATCGACTAAATTCTCACAGTTGTTCCAGCCACACCGGGATAAAATATAGCCTTGGATAAAATATAGCCTAAGTTATTCCTTATGTAAGGCTTGGTAGACCTGTTAGTAAAGTATTATCAGTATGGGTTCAGCCGTTTTGAAGGTTACCCCGTAACGAATATAAGTCAAAAAAAAATTGTCCGTCCGTCTGTCTGTCATCAAGCCATATCTCAAGGACCGCGATAGCTAGACAGTTGAATTTTTTACAAATTATGCATTTCTGTTGCCGTTATAACAATAAATATAAAAAACAAAATAAAATAAATATTTAAGGTGGCTTCTATACAACAAACGCAATTTTCCCCCTTTTTATAGATAATGGTACGGAACCCTTCGTGCGCGACCCCGACTCGCACTTGGCCGGTTTTTTAGACATAGGTATCGTGCAAATAATTGTGTTACCATAAATAAATCCTATTATTTTGACAGACAAATAGACGCTTCAAATTTGTTTATTTCTAGACATAGAAAATTGGATTAATATCTTGATTTTAACTTACTGTCTTGTAGCGGCTAGGAATATTATAACGCTTTCATTGTTTGTGAGTGTCGCAAAATACTACTAAGACAAAGATTTACATCGACCTGGACCAATTGGTGATGCCATCTAGCCAGCAATGTCGTTTGGCAGGCAGCTGGTCATAAAATGTTGCTAGAAGAACCTTTGCAATATCTATGATGGCAGAGCAGTGCCTACATATTGCGTCGATCCAAAGCTATCTTGATAAGCGAGCAATAAGAAAAAATAATGGGGTAACCCAAGAAAGCCGACCGTATACTAAAATGATCGTTCCTAGGCTCAGTGATATCGGTTATATGCTTTTCACCTCTTTGGGGGTAAAATTGCAAAAAACCCTTTTTTAGTGAGCACTTTCTCCAAGAGAGACAACTTTGTACAAAATTTCATATTTCTAGGCCTAATGATTTCGGCTATACATTTTTCACCCTCTTAGAGAATGAATTTCAAAAACTAATTTCTTAGAGCTCATTTACAACAAAAGAAAGAGAATCGAACAATCCACACAAGAAATACACAGTTTCACGTTCCTAGACCCAATAGTTTCGGCTATACGCTTTTCATTCCCTTAAGGGGGTGATTTGCCAAAAATACTTTGCTAGTGCTCGTGTACCCCAAAAATACGCCGGAGTAAAAAAAAATACGTTTCTAGCCCCAGTGGTTGCCGCTGTATACTTTTTGTTTTTTTAATACAAAATGGCAGCCCCTATTTCAACCCCTTTATAACTATTTTTTCGCGATTTCTTTACTATAGCTCGTGAACCCCAAGAAATACTACGGTGTAAAAAAATTACGGTTCTAGGCCCAGTGGTTTCAGATATATGCTTTTTTGTCTTTTAGGGGGTGAATTTCATCCCCATATAAATGAAATTTCCAAAACGCTAGAACGAATATTAATTTATTTATTATAAACTGCCTCAATACAAAGATTCATGGTTTTATCATCGCAAATGACGAATTTCCATACAAAAGGTCAGCCCCTATTTCAACCCCTTATAACTATTTTTTCGCGATTTCTTTACTATAGCTCGTGAACCCCAAGAAAAACTACGGTGTAAAAAAATTACGGTTCTAGGCTCGGTGGTTTCAGATATATGCTTTTTTGTCTTTTAGGGGTTGAATTTCATCCCCATATAAATGAAATTTCTAAAACGCTAGAACGAATATTAATTTATTTATTATAAACTGCCTCAATACAAAGATTCATGGTTTTATCATCGAAAATGACGAATTTCCATACAAAAGGTCAGCCCCTATTTCAACCCCTTATAACAATTTTTTCGCGATTTCTTTGCTAGAGTTCGTGTACCCCAAGAAATACTACGGTGTAAAAAAAAATTCGTTTCTAGGCCCAGTAGTTTCGGCTGTATGCTTTTTTGTCTTTTAGGGGTTGAATTTCATCCCCATATAAATGAAATTTCCAAAACGCTAGAACGAATATTAATTTATTTATTATAAAGTGCCTTAATACAAAGATTCATGGTTTTATCATCGAAAATGACGAATTTCCATACAAAATGTCATCCCCTATTTCAACCCCTTATACCCATTTTTTCGCGATTTCTTTGCTAGAGCTCGTGTACCCCAAGAAATACTACGGTGTAAAAAAATTACGTTTCTAGGCCCAGTGGTTTCGACTGTATGCTTTTTTGTCTTTTAGGGGTTGAATTTCATCCCCATATAAATGAAATTTCCAAAACGCTAGAACGAATATTAATTTATTTATTATAAAGTGCCTTAATACAAAGATTCATGGTTTTATCATCGAAAATGACGAATTTCCATACAAAATGTCATCCCCTATTTCAACCCCTTATACCCATTTTTTCGCGATTTCTTTGCTAGAGCTCGTGTACCCCAAGAAATACTACGGTGTAAAAAAATTACGTTTCTAGGCCCAGTGGTTTCGGCTGTATGCTTTTTTGTCTTTTAGGGGTTGAATTTCATCCCCATATAAATGAAATTTCCAAAATGCTAGAACGAATATTTATTTATTTATTATAAAGTGCCTTAATACAAAGATTCATGGTTCTATCGTCGAAAATGACGAATTTCCATACAAAATGTCATCCCCTATTTCAACCCCTTATGCCCATTTTTTCGCGATAAAAAGTCTATGTCCTTTCTCAAGCTTTAGTCCATCTCTGTACCAAATTTCATCAAAATCGGTTCAGTGGTTTAGACGTGAAAGCGTAGCAGACAGACAGACAGACAGACAGACAGACAGACAGACAGACAGAGTTACTTTCGCATTTATAATATTAGTAAGGATCACGAGAAAATCTTGTACATGTGTAAAATCATGAAATAACTGATCGTCATTATGAATATCTACGACAGTCAATGTCAGGAGTACCTAAATAACATCAAATATCACTTTTGGTGTAAATCTGGAATATCATTATTGCTTTGGTTTATAGAGATTAAATGGCAGTTGCTTTGTAAAAAAATATATATTTTCGTAACTAACTAGCCCAAAAATGTGACTAATACGATGGGCGATGTATAAAACAACAGATTTTTTGTTATATAAAACAACAGGCTTTCGATTTAACCATTATGGCTGTTATAATCTACATAGGTACCTATTTATTTTCATAACTGCTGCTTGAGTGAAAGCGTTAGCTGACATTTTGCTATTGTCGGGTCTGTTGATCTATTTTGGTATGGAATGAAAGTAAAACGTATTAATGAGGAGATTAGCGGGTGACATTTCCTAACACTAAATGTCAAATTTATTATCCATTTATCCTAGTTGATACGTTTAAGCACTTTTTGAGTAAGGCAAGTAGTAGGGTCGAAAAGGTCAATGCAAATTGATGATACCTTGTAATAATAACAATATAGTTGGTCTTAGTTTTATTGAAGCATTCAGGTGATTTCTTAATTTTTTACACGATTCATAACTGATAAAAAAATTACGTGCTGTGGAGGGGCGAAATGAATCGATCGGCAGCCAATAACCGTTCTTGTGTAACAAGTGTAGTTATTTCGGTAGTGTTATCTAAACATACCTCACTTTCCGATATAGCTTGATTTCGATCACCCGCTTCTATTATAATAGCTACTTATGAAAAAAAAAGCATTTGAAATAATACTTTGCTTAGCTTTCGTGATTACGATAGTGTTTGAAACGTAGGGAAATCTAAATTTCAAACACAAAAAACAATTCAAATTAGTAATACACGAGTATTAAACGTGAGAATTCATAAAAAGGAAAACGTTTTTCAAATACCGACCATGTTTTTTCGGAGTCGTAAATGTATCCATAGCTTAATTATTCGAAGTTCAAGATTTAACGCTATCAAAACTAAAATGACACTTGACCACTTTCCAACAGAGAAAAAAAGAATCTATACAATCCATTTGAGAATCTTTCTGAAGTCTGTATAAACAATATGTCGTCTTAAACGAACAAAACAACGAAAAATTGTCTGACTTGTTTTTATCACCGCCGGTCATGACATAACTCTCTGCGTGACTACAAAAGACATTTAAGTGCCCGAGTGGTCTACCGATGAACTATAAGAGCCATTATCCGGTTCACTTAATGTCTCATTTGTTTTCAACTACTTTGTAAGTCGTTTGGGTTAGCTATTCGAGAGTCATGCCTGTGACAAACGACGGTGGTTGGGTATGCTCATTTCTTCTATCGTATCGGTTTGCTTGTCGATGATGTGTCTACTAGCATGCTGTTAATTTTACGCGATTTAAATGCCACTGGATAGAGTGATTATTGATGTAGAAGAAATACTAAAATATTTTAACACTTTATTCACAATTCCAATGTCAGGCATACGCATTTTCTATAATAGGAGAGATTTTTCCCAAATATATTAAACAGGTGGGATTCGACTTCATTTCGAATTATCTTTCTCTGGCTGTGATACTATCTCCTGATATAGAGATAAGGCAGAGGCCTTTCCTCACGTTATGAAGTCACAATTGCTTTTCATAAAATGCTGGAGTATTTTCGAGCTCGCATATTTCATAAAATTTACGGGTATTTGGTATATACACATATAAATAAACGTTTACTATCGCAGCGATCGAAACTGACATGTTATGGGCCGTTCCAATAGCGTATATCAAATAACTCGGTCATTACTGTCTTTCTGAATTTTGTTCAAGCTATTGTTGTTAACACGAATATATTATTTTATCTAGATGATTACAGCTAATCTTTATGACGGCAAGTGCAACCGCAATAGAATATAAAAACAATGAATTTCTTTTGCATTATTGAATGGGGATTTGTCACGCAAGGGTCACAGTGTTTGCTCTGTTTGGGTGAAAGATAGTCATTAGTTTTAATTATGTATTATAAAAGGTAAACGAAAAAAATGTCCTCAGCGAACATGTTATTAATTTTTTAGTGAAATAAAAAAATTGTGTATTTATTTTTAAATACGATATTATACACGTATTTGTAATTTATAAGTATATTACTTCAATCAATAGAATTTTAAACAAATTATTCAAATATTAAAATAAAGATATTCTCATTTATTATGATATCAATAGATTAAAGCAGAAATGTTAATTTTCCGTGTGGTGGCGAAGTAAGTTCACCACCCTTATTTTAGCCGTGGGTGTCGTAAAAGACAACTAAAGGATATGGTATGCAGATGACATCTATGGAAAGAAGAAAAATATGAAAATCCTATGCTAACACGTATGACCAGCCTGGTATAATATGTCAGTTCCCCTCTTATTTGGAGGAGGCTTCAGAACAGCCGTGGGACGTGTAAGAGCTGAAACGATGATAAGTGTTAGACTTTGCAAGTCGTTAATTATCATTCTTTTTATTCCAATATTGTTTTATCATCGTCGTCATCGTCCCGTCCTTCCCCAATTAAAATGGGGCCGGCACAGCACGGGTATAGGGAAGTATTTATACGAGCACAACATATACATATAGCATAGGGTTTTAGATATTTTTACGACCGAAAATTGTGTGCCTGACGTCATCCATTTTGGGAACGCATTAGTTGACCACTGGTCAATAGTATTGACATGTTATATTTGGCAGTATTCCAGTTCATTTTCCAATAATAAAATACGTAGTTTATCTGCAAATAAATACAAGATATTGATCATAAAAGTGTGAGGAAACCATGTTACTGACCGCATCCGTTTTCTCCTTTACACGTTCCAGCGGAAGGTGGTAGCGCGTGACGTCATCCAATGGGCAGCCGAGTGGAAATAAAACAATGGTAACCACCGGCCCCATGGTATTTAACTTCACCGCTGTCTTGGTTGTTTCTTTTTTAATTGTATACCTACCTACCAGTGATATTTTACATCTCAGCGGGCAAAGTTATGTTTAATACTTTTTGTAATACAGCGTAGACTTTTCTATTTATACACGTACTTAGTTGTTTTAACATGAACTTATTTTGAATCTTTTGCAGTTCTTGTCTGCAAAAGGTAATCGTCTGTAAAGATAAATAGGTATACTTTTTGAAAAGGTCCTAAGTTCGTTAAGTTTGAGAGCTCTCGACGCTTACCACTAGTCGCCACAATTAACTAAATCTTTTTACAATTCCTTAAAAAATCAATATTCGTAACCGAAACTATCCGAAACTGTTGGAGAATCCGAAATAATTACATATCCGTAACAGTAACCGATATAATGTTATCCTAATTTCCGTAGTTAAATTATAATTAATATTTTGATATTATTCTTTATTAAAGGTTTTATATTATTGTCATATTGTATTACATGTCTTAATTTATTATTAAGTTAAATATTATTTGATAAAATATAATGTTAACTTATGATTAATATTTTGATATTATATTTTATTATTCGTTTATTGCCATATGTATTACATGTCTTAATTTATTATTTAGTTAAATATTATTTCGTAAAATATAATATTAAATTATGATTAATATTTTGATATTATATTTTATTATTTGTATAATATTATTATCTTACTATATATAACTGTATTAATTTTCTAATTTTACTTATAATATCGCATTAGGTTAAATGTCCTGTAAAGGTATTATAATTGCTTGTAAATAAATAAATAATAAATAAATAAATAGTAAGCGGATCCAAATCCGAAACTTCGTATCCATAATATCCCTAGTTTATACATTATTAGAGTTTGAGTTGTCCTGTAAAGGGTGAGCATAGCAATATAATACACACCTTTTGCCATCTAATTTCCAGGTATATAATTCGTTTACGTATGCAATTCTGTTGTAATACGGGGTTGACTCTGTTATTATACACAGAGCAAGCTGAGGTTATTAAAATATATTCCAGTAAAGCATATTTATATCAGTTATCAGTTATAATTCACACGTGTGAATTCCGACGGGAAATGATAAATATAAAATTGATGGCAACCTATTGGGAGGCAATGGTAAGCTTATGCGTAATTCAAGGTCGAAATTAATTTACCAGATACGTATAATTTGGTACGATCTCTTATAGATCAAAGACTTGATCGATATAAACAGTTCAAAATATATATTTGTGATGATCGTTCAAGGTCACAAGCGGCGGATGTGACACATCGTTATACATTCATTTGTATTGAAATTTTACCGACTTTAAAAAAGCAATTCGCTTCTCGTATTGAGTATATGATGGTGGACTGCATGTAGTATACATTTTTTATGGATTTCAGGTATAACTTCTTTGTTTATAGAACAATTTTAATATTTTATATTACTTGGAAATAGCTGGTGGCTCACACTTTTGCTTAGGACTTTTGAAGATGTATTGGGAAACTTGAAGTTATATTATTTTATGCGGTAAAAATTATTGCAAAAATGAAATCACTTGTAAGCAGAAAAAGAGATTACTCGGACGTTATGCGACATCTATTGGAAATCCGTTGTAACTGCTTTCCTATTAAGCTAATATGCTTGCTACGTGTAAAAAATGTGGAACGCCTTTAAATAAATGTCGGTGAGGTATTTTATAAAAAAATAACCACGTGCCTGTGTCAAATGCTAAATCAACTAACAAGGACACCCTCAGACGTGTGGGTCGGGGATTTCCATGATTTTTGGTGGGGCGGTAGAGGGGGCCCGAGAGTATCACAACGACCAGATATTAGGGTCAACTGGGCCCTTGTTAAAAAGATTTTAAGCGTCAAAGTTGGATGGATAATGCACTTGTATGTATTAGAGAAATTCGCATTTGACTCGCAAGCTAGTGGTAGCCTCGTAGTAACATCGCTAGCCTGCGGAATCTATGGTCTCGGGTTCGAGACCCGACAATTTTTTTTTTTTTTTTAATTATCACAATATTGTGTAAAATCAGTTTTTTTTTTATAATTTTACGCAGAACGATACGCGTATACGATAAATGTAAATATTAATTTTTTCACAATTTTATAATTATTTATTTTCGTTCCGTAATACCTCAATTTTCACATTGAAGAGTTGATACATGGGAGAGAGCGAGAAAAGGTGGAGATCGTGAAAAAAGCAAATTAATTTACAATTCTGCGTAAAATTATGAAAAAAAAACAAATTTTACACAATATTGTGATAATTTAAAAAAAATAAGTCGTCGGGTCTCGAACCCGAGACCATAGATCTCAGAGACGAGCGCGTTACCACGAGGCTACCATTAGCTTGCGAATCGATTGCGAATTTTTCTAGTACATAAATTACCCATCCAACTTTGACCCTTAATACCTTTTTAATGAGGGCCCAGTTGACCCTAATATCTGGTAGTTGTGATACCCTCGGGTCCCTCTACCACCCTACCCAAAAATCATGGAAATCCCCGACCCACACGTCTGAGGGTCTCCTTGTAAGTAAAACTAAATCATATAGAAATGCATTTTCTTCTTTAAAAACGCAACCTTTATTAAGGAAAATAGTCCCTATATCGCGAAGACTACAAAACTATTATTAACGGACACCCAAACTCAGAGCAACAATCTGTGGATCGCAAAATATTGTCCTGCGTGGGATTGAACCTGGGTTACCGGCGTTGTACGTTGCTAACTTAACCGTACGTGCAGTTATTATATAGGTATATCATTATAAGCTACCAAAATGAAAGAATAATAAAATAAGTGATTTTACTTAAACATTGTAAGGAGGGTAATTATCTTCAGAGTGTGTGTTGAGAGTTACTGGTTCCACCGGTCACGTAACGTCTTCCGGCCCTTGCTAATAGACGTTTACCGTTACTGCGAACATTATTCCATAGATAAACTTCATTTTTGAACGTGTACGATGCATAGAACCAATTCGTGAAACCGAAAAATTATTACGTTGTATCTGAACGCACATCTGTTTCAAATTCGTTCCGACCGCTTTGCAAATTAAGCTATTATAGTGCCCACGTATAGTAACCAATTTCTTATTCACTTCTTATCCTTAATTGAGACATTTTACTTTGCCGTCCAGCGGACATTCGTTTCTAAAAAGATTTAAACTTAAAGCTGGAGTCATGCTAAACATAAAGTGTCGAGATTAAAACATCTAAATAGATTTTCTTTTCGTTTTAGTTTTTTTTTTTGCTATTGATAAGTCCTGTTGTTTTCATATAAGATAATAAATAGCCTTATTAAGACTATAGGACAGCACCAAATCCAGCGTTATCTTCGTATGATAATAGTATTAACTGAGGCAACTAGCATTGCAATTATTTTATGCGGATAATTTTCATCCATATTTCACGCATTGTAAGCTATTTTTGGTAGTAATAAAAATTATTGAGTGAAAACTAGGCAGTATTGTATGGGGTTTAAATTCATGTAAATTCATGTAAATGACGTGTGAACACTATTTTTGTAGCTATGTCAATGGTCTCTATGCCTATGTCGATAGATGTCAAAACAAGATAAATGTAAAAGTATTAATTTACAAATTTTTATTTAAGAAACTAAAATTTGAATCTTAAAAATCGCAATTCTTTGTTCATGATTTTAAGTTTTCACTTCTGTCTGCAATCCTCGTGAGTACTTTGTGTTCTTTGTTAATTTATTTATGTTAACGGAAAGTCTATTTGGTCTTCTTAAATAAACAAAGATGAAAAATACATTATAGTACGGTGTTCATTTTAAGAGAAACTTCGCCCTACAAAGTTCGTGTTATTTGTGCATAGGTTAGTTTTGTTTATCAATCGTACGTAATCGTCTTCAATTGTTGATGTTTTAAAAATTTTGTAGTTTGAATTTGACTGATTGCTTATCGTGTGAGATGTGTGCGATGTTCTTACGGCTTTAGCAAATAAAGATTTAAGTGTTTTATTTGAATGTGGTTTATGTACATATATATTTAAGAAGCCACTAGATACGCCATAATTGCGGAGTCGCAATATGTTTGGTCTCTCTTGTTTAGTTAGAGAATTTTTTTAAATATCTTTCTCACTAAATTTTTAATATTGGTGAAATTTTGTATAAGCATTATTTGTTTCAAACATTTTTTCTATAGCATTTTAATTTTGGGAGATTATTTCATCATCATCATCGCAGCCCACGTACGTCCCATTGTTGGGCTCGAGCCTTCTCCACTATGGGAGGGAATTTGACCTACTATATCATGCTGGGCAGACATGTTGGTATAGGGTTTCATTTTGAGTTTGCCTTCTCTTGCACAGATGTTATGTGATATTATATCCCTTAGTCGTCTCTTACGACATCCACGGGCAAGATAGGGAGTGGTGATTTGTATTCTTACTCCGTCACGGTGGGAGATTATTTAGATATATGTATAGAGATGATGCCGACATTTTCAATATAAATTTTTGTTTTTGTTTATCTAAATTGAACCCCATATGTCTTTTTCCTTGAGCTTAAGATGTTATAAAAATCCATATCTCACGAGGGAGGTGTAATCAGCTAGCTTCATGACGATATCTATTTCACACAAAGTATTGTTCCGCTTGAGAATCGACCCTATTCAACACGGGTATGGGTATTACTATTATAAGATAATAAAAATTTATACTTTTTAAATATTCCAAATGTTTCAATATTGTTAATGCATCGCGTGTTTATGATAACATAACAGATTATAGCCGTTAATTTAAATTTTAAATTGTTTATGACCACATCTGGTGCATACCATAAGTCCTGAACCCCACAGTGTGACGGCGCATATAATTTATGAATAAAATTAATACGAAAGAGAGAACGAGAAGGGTTTAAAACAAATAAAACTATTAACAACTCTACTTGATGCCCGAACACGTCTGCATGTGTATTTTATAGAAACGCTGCATCCATTTTTAATCTGTAGTAGAATGGGATTCGAAACTCAATTAACATAACAATGAACCGAAATGCAGTTCTGTTTTAAAAAAAGAAATTACGGTGTTGGGCATATTATCAGATTTAACAATGCATTCATTGAAAAAGTGAAGGGGTGTCTCGTTGGGAATGCGCGAGTAACTCGTATAATAAATTGCTCTGGATTCGGCCGGAAATTAACGGAAAGCACCGGAGTGGGAGGACAGTAAATCGACCCCATCGTGTGCTCGATCATAAGAAAAATTATATCATCCTGTTAACCGGACCACGTATACCGCACAATTTTGTCATTTGTTTTATTGGTTACGTACCAACAATGCGAGGCCCTTGTCCGCTTAACATCGCAGAATATTAAGTGCAATATAAAATTAAACGACAGCTGTGCTGAAATGGCATTTCATATTACGTAAATCATTTTCTTATATAGGGTAGTTAGTACAGCTAGATAGTGGAGCCGCCGCATTTAATATATTTGCAATTCAATCATCGAGCGGATATTACTGCACTGATGCTGGTAAATGTATCCCGGTAGAAGCATAAATGTGAGAAACTCAGCCAAGTTAAATATTATGATAATTATGCTGTGGTTGTCGACTTACCGACAAAAGATATTTAAGATACAAATGAGTACATACTTGTCGACGGATTGTCCGTGTGGTGACGGAGCAAGAATACAAATGCATATAACATGCAAAAACTATGCAAGAGAAGGAATTCTTGAAATAAAACCAGTACGGTGTAGTAAGTCAATTGCCCTCCTATTATGGAGGAGGCTCGAGCCTATTGGGACGTACATGAGATGAGATGACGAAACTTAAAATGCCATGAGGTATGATATCAACAACTATCCAATACAATGGTCTTCTCAATATCTAGAATATTATTTTTTTTTAAAGACTGCTCTAAGGTAATAATCCTTGTATTGCGAGGGCCTTTACAGACATAACTAATGGACACAAATTACATCCAGACTCAGAACAATAATTTGTGGATCGTACGAAGCGTTGTCCTGCGTGAGATTCGAACACCGATACTGGCACTTAACCATTACACCATCTGTGCAGTCATTGTTCGAAATTGTTTCGTTAACTTCGTTATTGTTCAAAATTTTCTAACCGTAGTGCATTTATTATAATATCTAATTTTGTATGTGTATAACGTTATTTATGTGGGCGTAGTCCGATTAGTAACATCTCAGTCGTGTCAAGTCCGCAAATAAACCTATGATGCAATAAATATATACAACTTTTAAACTTTAGATGAACTTTAAAATATTTTTGGCATCTCGCGTTGTATCATATAGGTCACGATATACAATTATAGTTGAATCATAATGCAAATATAGAGTAAATATTTCTGTACGGTTACGTATGGTGACGGAGTAAGAATACAATTTACCACTCCCTTTCTTACTCGTGGATGTCGTAAAAGACGACTAAGGGATATGATATGCATTATAACGTTTATGCAAGAGAAGCAAAATTTGTAATAAAACCCTATATTAACATGTCTGACCAGCATTGTATAGTAGGTCAATTTCTCTCCTATTATGGAGGAGGCTCGAGCCCAGCAGTTAGTCGCATGTGAGTCAAACTTATGAAAAATGAAGATTGGTTCGTAGTATTCTATCTACCTTACTTACGTTATATGCGAATTTGAATAAATTAAGATTACTAGCAAGGTCGGCTACTTAGGTACCCAGTTTACAATGAACTTATTAATTCGTAAATGCTTCTGTTAAAAATTTTGTATTATATACATTATGTTTTAATGTAAAATATAGGAAGTTCAACGAGGTATGTTATAACAATATATGTAAGTGTATTTCGAGCGTATGATGTAAACATTTTAACATAACCGGTTGGTGTGTATGCTCATCGTTACGCTCATGGCGTGCGGTTATCACAAATTTAAGGTGACTGAGTTATTGCTAAGTTACGAGTTCAGTGACGTACGTGATGAAAGACTTTCCAGGCTTTTAATAAGATATTAGTGTAATTTTTATACTTATTATGAATATAAAGCTAACAAACTTGTTTGTTTGATCTCACTATCGATTAGAGAAGGACTATCAATTAGATTAAAAAAAAATCTGTTGGGTAGCCTGTTTGTTGATATGTCCTATAAAAATATTAATATTATCAAATGCGATATAATAAAGAATGGGTTGTGGTGGGAGTATTTATATTTTTTACTGACAGGCTATGGTATAGTCAGGTCGTGCGATCCCATAACCTGTCATGCGCGTACTTCTAAGCGCCATGTGGGCGGGCCATCGGTACGCCATGACCACTTTGGTTTTTGCGACTCCAATGGATGGTAAGTAGTGGTGACATATTGTATTCTTAATCCCTCACAATATGGGGATAGCAGTTCCTTTATAAAGGCAACAAAGGAATAAGGACCAATATTATTGCTTATTTTTATCTACTTGCTTTATCGCCACTCCCTATCTTGCCCGTGGATGTTTTAGATGACTAAGGGATATAATACGCGTATAACATCCATGCAAGAGAAATAAAACTTGAAACAAAATCCTATACTAACCTGTCTGACCAGCATTGTATAATAAGATCAATTTCCTAACGTGGAGAAGGCTCGGGCCCAAAAGTGGGACGTTTCTGAGCTGAAATGATGATGAATGATAAAATATTCTCATTGATGATGTACTTTCGAAGAGGTAAATTAAGGCTTATTGATACGTTTTTACTTCCTCTTCCCTTCCCTTCCCTTCTATTGTGGAGAAGGCTCGAGCTCAGCAGTTGGACATATACATATAAGTTGAAATGATGATATTTGATAGGAAATAATTTAATCAAAACACATCTGATTGCTTTATTATTTATAGACATTTATAAAAATAAACGACGAAAAATGTTCTAATTTAAATAAAGACTTACAACCTCACGTCAAAACCAGTTCTGGATTATAATTATTATAATGCCCAAATAAGATTATTTACGTATCATTAAGTAACCTTCAGTATTAGTGATATGTCATAAGGCATTTAATTCATTTATCATCATAATTAAACCTGATAACTGTCTCACTACTAGGCTCGAGCCTCCTTCACAATGAGAGAGGAATTGATCTACTATACCACGCTGGTCAGACAGGTTAGGTACAGAATTTTATTTCGAGCTTTTTTTATTGCATAATCAATAATCCCTTAGTCGTCTTTTGTGACACCCACAGACAAAAAAGGGGGTGGTAAATTGTATTCCTACTCTGTGCCCACCCGGCAAAATTTAATTTAGTTCATCATTTCAGCCTATATACGTCCCACAGTCGGGCTCCGGCCTCCTCCATTATGGGAGGGAAATTGACCGGCTATACCACGTTGGTCAGACGTGTTGGCATACGACATCCACGAGCAAGAGAGGGCGTGGTGAATTGTATTCTTACTCTGTCACCACACGGATTAGTTCACTAATTATAAATAATAGTTTCTTAAACAGACATCATCATTCAATTTAAAAATTACAACAATGATAGTAGGTTATAATTTCACATTGGTAGAGCAGCAAAGCGTGACAGCTGCGACAATTGCATGGAGACTTCATTGTTCCGCGCAAAAGAATCGAATATATGTTGTCACAGTCTAATATCCACTGTATTATTTATTGAACATTGTATATTTTATGGGTAATTATAAACAAAAGATATATATAACTAGGGATATAGAACGGATTTGTGCGGATGTTCCAAGGGCGAACCGGTCGCACGGTGGGTTATGAAATCCCTTGCTATCTTGCTCTCACTCCAGACGGCTTTAGTTTTAGATCATGGCTCAACAGCAATTAAGGCGATACAAAATTATCTAAATCATGTTCTTTTAAAAACAAGAGCGCCTGGGCATTTATAGTTTTGATGTGAGACATCTATAGGCGAGGGTGAACCTGATCGTTGGCGTGGCGCAAACAGCTCGTGGCGTTACGACGTCACGCTCTATGACAGAATATGCGAGGGCACACCTCGTAGGATAGGTAGTAGGGTCTTAATTTGTTCTTTTATGCACATATACTTGTACAAAATAAAATCGATGTTTCACATCTGCCAGGCGTCCTGAGTGACGGCCCCTTTTTTATTTTCTATGTTTAGTATTTGTATTGGAAGTAAAAAAAATCTAGTAATGTTAAATAATTTTGTAAGAATTATTTTTGGTGTGCTGACGGAGTAATAAATGCAATTCACCACCTATCTTACCCGTGGGTATCGTCTAAGATGACTAAGGGATATGCATATAACATCTATACAAAAGAAGGAAAATTTGAAATAAAATCTTATAATCACCCGTCTGGTCATCGTGGTTTGGTAGGTCAAATTTCCTCCTATTGTGGAAGAGGCTCGAGTCCAATAGTAGGACGCATATGAGCTGAAATGATGAATGATTTAGGCTGGTTTATTAATGCTCTGTAATTAATTGATTACTAACTTGTGATTTCCATATTTATTTATTTAATTCAATACACAGCTATCATTACAGGTATGTATACCCAATTCGATAGTGGAAGACAGTCTTAGTACATACAAACATATAGTAATAATTATAAATAACAAAAATTCTTATTTATAACTATTTACTTAAAATTAAAATAGCTGTACGTGTGAATTATAGATCTAAATCGAAAAAGAATAAAAGCAATAGGCAAAGATTTTGAGAATCCGAAACAAAGTTGTTTCGAGTCGCACCAATTTGTCTGAACAGGACACTAAATTACACATTCAAAAACGATCATGGCCAATAGTTTAATAACGTTCATATATCATTTCTGATTAATGGGCAAACAATTAAAGTTTTTTTCTGTGGATGTAATATATTCAAATAATAATAATGCCTCGTTTACTCTCGTAGGATATGGAATAAATCGTCACAACTCTAGATGCTAATTTTGAATATTAATAAAATGAGTTATATTGTAGATTTATAACTTAAAGGATTTCTGTCTGTGTGGTGACGAAGTAAGAACACAACTCGCCACTCCCTCTCTTGGCCGTGGGTGTCGTAAAAGACGACTAAGGAATTAAATATGGGTATAACATCTATGTAAGAGAATGTAAACGCCAAATAAAACACTATAGCAACACGTCTGACTGGCGTGGTCAATTTCCCTCCTATTGTGGAGGACGCTCGAGCCTAACAGTGGCCTATAAATAAGCTGAAATGATGATGATGATAGTTTAATATGACTCCTGTTTTCTCATCATCACCATCATGACAGCTCATGTACGTCCCACTGTTAGGCTCGAGCCTCCCCCATAATGGGAGAGGAATCGACCTATTATATTATATTACGCTGGCCAGACGTATTGGTATAGGGTTTTATTTCGAGTTTTCCTTCTCTTGCATTGATATTACATGCAATATCCCTTAGTCGTCTTTTACGACACTCACGGGCAAGAAAGGGGGTGGTGCATTAATAATAATAATTTATAATTTTAAGACAACACCATGCACTAAGGAAATAATCCTTGTATTGCTGGGAACTTTACAAACATATAATTAACGGACACAAATTACATCCAGACTCAGAACAACAAGTTGTGGATCACACAAAGTGTTGTCCCGCGTGGGATTCGAACCGCCGACACTGGCGTTGTAAGTCGCTATCTTAACCACTACGCCATCTGTGCAGTCAAAGTATGTGCATTGTATTCTTACTCCGTCACCACACGGAGAAAACAGTTTTCCGACGTCTTATTATTCTAAGATCCGAATATATTGTATGTTGTCTGGTCTTAATCAGAACAGTACGCCAACATTAATGTGTAAACATATAAACGTACACCTGATCTAGATTTATATTCGCTGCCGAGAACAGCAATGTCTAGGAATGTAATCTTTGTTATTTGATAAATAGCCGATTTCCTTTTGTAATTCATTATTTCATGCGTCTATTGGAGTTTTTAATCTATACCAATAAATAAAATTGGAGTGTCTGTTTTATCCCGGTATTCCCACGGGAACGGGAACTACGCGGGTAAAACGACTATAACCTATAACCGAAGCGAAGCGAGGGCGGGTTGCTAGTTGTTATATATTTCTGTTATATTACCACGACCGACGGGTAAAGAGAGATGACTTATTATGTATTTTATTTCTTATGTAAATGGAATGTCTCAATTGTCGTATATAGCAAGGGTGGCCAACTTCATTAGACCCAAGATCTACTGTTTACTCACGAAACCCTGCGAGATCTACCAATTACATACTTCTTGAAATATTGACAATTAGAATTGATGCGTGCATCAGTTGTTGATTATGATTCGCAGTCTTTTTTACGTATTTACATTTTTTGCCTTACTACGATCGACTGGACTAATAGTCGCGATCGACCGGTTGGCCACCCCTGGTATATAGAATCCCAAATTCGAGCGTTCTGAAGCACACTTCCCAAACGCATACTAATGCTTTTAAAAACCCAAACTAAAAACTTTACGATCGGCAAAAAAATATGGGAAATAATTGTTTAATATTAGTCAATAAATTGATAAGCTCCAATGTTAGGTTATTGAGTTCGAAACTCGGATAAAAAGAATTTTTAAACTCAACCTAATGCGATTCTTTTTATTTATCAAAAATTTTTCAATGTTTACGCGAGTGTTGTATGCTTGAAGTAAAAGGATTTTTATGGATTATCGCGTTTGTATTCGATTTATGATTGCCCGAAGTTTCGAACATTTTAGCGTGACTGTGAACGCTATTATATTATATCACTAAACGGAGATTTTACGTGTGGCTACAGAGTATGAATACAAATCATCATACTATCTTGCCCGTGGCTATCGTAGAAGACGACTAAGGCATATAATATGTATTATCATCTATGCAAGAGAAGAAAAACTCGAAATAAAACCCTATACCAAATTGTTTGACCAGCATGATATAGTAGGTGAATTTCCCTCTCTGTGCGGAGGAGACTCGAAGCAAAGAATCGCAAAGAAGAAATTTTCGGAATGTTATGGATAATGTATAACAAAAATTCAATTTCAACAATTTGACTGGATAATGTGGTATAATATACTAAATTCCATTTCATTGGTGCCTCATAGTTCTATATAAGTTGAGAAGAATTATAGTCTGCTAACCTATGAAGGTACATTGGATCAGTGTGGTGTACCTATTATGATCTAATACCTTTTATTCAAGAAGAAGACCACCTGTGTATCTGTGGGGCATTAATGTGATAATGAAAATTAAGCCGCCTCAATTCAGCTCAACCTTCCTAATTGCCTGGGTCATAAAAGGCGAGTGGGTGAACTCTCGTGGGAAGACCCTGACTACTATTGTATTAATACAATGTGTATGGTTTATGATGTCATGATTGTAGATACAATATTACAATAGACGTACAATATCGCTATACAGATAACTGAAATACAAAACTACTTAACCTACTTTATCTCGATCTTCGCCGTCAGCTGCGTCTGAACTTTGTAAGACTGGATTTAATTTCGAGAAGCCTTGATAGTCCCAAGAGGGCTGTGGATTTCATTAATGTCAGCTGTCTGTCAGCCAGTCTTCAATGTCGTTATTCAGTTTAGAAAATATTGCAAAGACTATTTTAAGAAATAAATACATGTTCGCATTTGAAATTACAAGTTGTTTGCCATATTGGGTACATTTGTTCAGGTAAATCTCATTTTTGTTTTCTCTACGTTCCGCTGTTGCGTAATGGATTCCTCTACATGAGGGCAATTAGCCTAGGAACCTCACCTTGCCCATATTGTTCTAACTTCGTTACCATATGCATTTTAATTAAGAAAATATTCTTATATATTATATATAATTAAGAAACTATTCTTATATAATAATCCGTGGACATCGACCAGACATTGTTCCAAATTTCGAGCTTGTTCTTGACAATTTCCTGAACATGTTTTTGTTGACACCTATAATCCCATACTATATCCCGGACTATACTGCGTCTGTTATAAACTTGTTATCAATAAGATTTTATTTCATTTTAGGTAGCAAAATGTAAAATGCTAAACGCTTACCTATTTTATTCGGGTAAAAAGCATTAAGAGTAATTGAAAAACGGTAATTGTGAACACAGTTCTAGCTCAACATTTGATTCTAGCGAAACTTTAAATTAGCTTATCAGAAGTCTTCCACTGTGTGGCAAAAGTTGGGACAAGAGACAGTGTGTCACCACTACTTCAATTTCCGTGGGAGTCGTTACAATCGCTGAGGTATTACTGCGAAATTAAGTATCGCTCTTTTAGAAAACTTATAATAGCAATTGCAATTCGCCAACCCATAAACCAAGCGTGGCAATTAAAGCATCTCCCCTTTGGAAGACCTCTTTCTAAACGTGAGAGGCGATAGACTGATGAATATATAATAGATTTTTAAATAGTAGGTACGTCCTCATCATCCTGCACTTATTCCAATTACATCGTACATGTATAGTTTTATGACCACTTCAACTATCTAGGAATCAATCGTTTTTGGAAATGTAATTATTGACAAAACGACATCAGATGGAGTAGATCCAGGTTGATGTAAGTCGTAGTCATCTTGTACGATACCCACTGGCATTGTAAGAGTTGCTATTATTCGTAGCCGTCCCTGCACAGCTATTTCAAACAGTATGTAAGGTAGTTAAAAGTCTTAAGAAAGCAATAAAACCTTGCAGGGGGTGCTTTAAAACTTATTTGTATGCACATATGCTTCGAAATTCAAATGTTAGAAGTTTACAGAATGTCTTTATTTCACTATTTTGTTGCACCGTTAAGGAATATTGGTCGGAATTGTATTATGCTATTTAGAGTTCAAAGAAAACCACGTGAAGAAAATAAATTTAATGCTTACAGCGCTTCTTTGATCCTGTTTGAAGACGTAACTTCTGTTCATTTATTGTACATACAATTAGTTATTACATATCGGTGATGAATACCAGGTCGGGTAAGTGTAATCGTTAATTTTGAAAATGTTTTACTTCAGGAACGCAATAGAGATTCTTTAGTAGCGTGTAAATAGGTCACACGTGTTAACTGAGTAAATTATACGGACGTGCCATATTTTCTGTATCATAAACTTACTTGAAAAATCTGTACTAGTTGAACCTCAATAGTGAAATGAAAACGAACTAATGAATATCTATTTATTGATATTTTGAGATTCATGATGATGATGATTTATTCATTAATGTAGCTATTGTATAAAATTTTGTGCTTACACAATTGGCCTTGTGGTGACGAAGTAAGAATACAATTCACCATCCCCCTTCTTACCGGCGGGTGTCGTAAAATACGACTAACGGATATCATATGCATGAAACTATTTTTTAAAGACAAAACCCTGCACTAAAGAAATTAAACCTTGTATTGCGGAGAACTTTACTAACATATAATTAACGGACACAAATTACATCCAGATTCAGAACAACAATTTGTGGATTGCACAAAGTGTTGTCCTGCGTGAGATTCGAACCCTGCGCCACTGGCACTGTAGGTCGATATCTTAACCAGTACGCCATCTGTGCAGTCAACTAACTAAGGCAATGTCAGATATATCGATTGTTGTTATAATGTTATTAATACATCTTAGTAACCATTAATAAGATGATAATTGATTAAATAGTTTGAATTTATTGTACACTTTCATTATTATCAATCCATGTGTCCATCGTTCAAAGATTCAAAGGATTTTTCCTATTTTTATTTCCCACACGTTAGCTGAAGGCATTCCTCACCATATGGTTACGTAATTAGGGACATTACTCAAGCAGTCAACACAATTTATTTACAAAAAGGTTCTTTCTTATTCTTTGTTAGAATGTGGAATATAAGTAGTTACGTAAAATATGAATTTTGTAGCTTCAATTCCATAAAAAAATATTTTTATTATTCTTTTTCGTTCTGTTAGCGCACGAGACTCTTTTACAATTTTAAATTATACTTCTATATCGTTTTAGTTAAATGATGATGTTATCCAACTATATTCCTTAGTCATATTTTACGACAACCTTGTGAAATGTAAATAAGATATTAATTAAAATAAACGACGGTTTTATCTTGTTTAGGAGTTCCTATAGCCACCTTCCGACGACATCTTGAGACCAGCTTCATGGTACTATATTATTGCATTGTCACCGTAGTTATGTAAGTAAACCATTTCAACCTAATATAACGAGAGAAAGTGGTTCTAACTCGCAAGATTTGTCCCATACTAACATACTAACAGGGCAAGTTAAATAAAAACTTTTAAAAAGGAAAACTATATAGAACTCTGACGTCACCTCTGGTCAGTCTCAAATATTAGGACGATTTCCTTTCTACTGTGTAGGAGACCTGAGTCCAAAAGTGTATCTTATGTGGGGCGAGATGATAATGATGATGTATATAAAAGTAAAGGTTGATGGATTGTAGGCATACTTCGTAAATTTATTGATTATGTAGGCATTGATATTCAAAGAGTTTTATTTGTTTGAAAATGCAGCATAATTATATGAGTTAACTCAAATAAAAAGTATTTCATCATCATCACAGCTCATATAAGCCCCACTGTTGGGCTCGAGCCTCCTCCACAATGGGAGGGAAATTGACCTACTATATCTCGCTTGTCGGACGACTTTGTATAGGGTTTCATTTCGAGGTTTTCTTCTCTTGCAATAGATGTTATCTGCAAATAATCCCTTAGTCGTCTTTTATGACACCCATGGGTAAGAAAAGGGGTGGTGAATTGTATTCTTATTCCGTCACCACACGGAAAATAAAATCATATTTGTGTTCATAGTTAACCAATTTATTTTCAGAGGGATTTTTTCGAATAAAGCTTCTTGAATAAAAAAAAAATATTATAAAGTACTAACAGCTCGCTTCGCTTCGGTTTCAGTCGCCTTAGCGCGTTGTTTCTGTTCCTGTAGGAATACTGGGATAAAATACAGCCTATGTTACTCCCTCATATTATAGCTTTCCATTGGTGAAAAATTTTTTGAAATCGGTTTGGTGATTTAAGCGTGAAAGCGTAACAAACAAACAAACAAACTTTTGCATTTATAATATTAGTAAGGATACTTTCTTCATTCTTATGGACTATTTATCGACTAAAGATAATTATTGTAGTCTTCTTGTTTGCGTGATTTAAAATGCCAATAAAAAATCGCGACTAATTCAGTTAAGTAATATATTAGGCACCTTTTCTGAAACGTTACACAAGTTACGATATGTACAAGTTCGTAACTCGCGAATTTATTGTTATGTCTAACATAATGTTTATGGCAAACGAAAGAAACTGCTCCGGCTTTGGCAGTTTTGAGTTATTTATTGCTATTTGTGTGTTTTTGCCGCAGTGTTTTTCGTTCGAAGTTAAGATCAGGTCACCTTCAAAATGTTTTTGCATATCAACAAACACTTGTATTAGTATTCTGATCTGATAATCAGGATGTTGGAATGGTTTTATTTTCTAAGTAATTGTATGTGGGACACAAAGGCGTCTTTTATATGTTCATCATCATCATCTTCACCCTGCTTTTATTTGAGGGGTTTGTGGGGTTGATATAATCTTGTACTTTTCTTTCATAGTTCATATTGCATAAGTTATTGATTTTATGACCGGCCACCTTCCTGACGTCAACCCTCTTTGGAAATATAAGTGGCATCCGATAGATTTGGTCTATAATATAACGGTATCGGATGAATTTGGCTTAGGTCAATGTAGAGTTCCTAATCCACATTCACGACATCCACGAGCAATGAAAAAGTAATTATTTCTTACTTACGTCTTTTTTTTTTGCCTAGGCTATGGGTCAGCATACACGCCGTATATTCTGTCCAGGGTGACGAAAGGGCGGAGCGCGGCCATATAAACCACCGTATTCCTTGTCCTTCCTTCCTTTTCATCCACGGCCAGCCCGGCGGGATACCCTTTCGTCTATCCTCGCTCCTTAACGCCCTCCTGGGACGTCGGTCGCCCTCACGCGGTCAGCCTCTATGCGGGTGACAGACTATTCCCCGGTCCAGTCATCTGCGGCCTCAGCTAGGGCGGCATAAGGCGCAGATACACGCACCTGCGCCGCCCAAATCTTACGTAGTCTAAGAGTCATTTGTGATTACGGCATGTAAAATACTCCATTTTTTTTAAATATGAAGGATGGCAATCAAAATAAATTACGTAAATAAAAGTGAAATCTCTTAAGTTTGTGAAGCAAATTCAGAGGTCACACAGGAGTAATCATTTTTCTTATCTCCTATCCTATCGTGAAGGTAACCTATCCCGTATTCTTTTCTATATTAAAGTTTGCGATATATTGTTAGATCATGGGCAAGTAATAGAGCTATCTTTCTATCCTCCATTTCAAAATAATAGTGGATTGCGGCAATTTATCGACCAATTCAATCAATTACTTTAAGTCCAATCACATAATAACATAAATATATGTTTTCTTGTGCCGCTAATGACTTCAATTTTATTTCTTGTTGTTTCCTTTCTTACGTAAAATCGAAATGACATGATAATAACAGCAATTATACTGGTACATGTACCTAGAGTACATTTAACATGCTTGGGCTTCGCTTTCTCTACATAACACCATCGTTCATTAATAAGGAGTTGTCTAGACATGAGATAAACTTGATAAATTGTTATTGCTCAGTATTCACACCATGGTTTGCACTATAGTGTCGAGATAGATACTCTCTTAATGGTCCAAAATAAACCTTATTTATTTCTTCTTTTTTTTGTATGTGTATAGCTGTTAGCCGCAGATGGCTTTCACAGCTTTGGCCGGACTATGAGCGTTGAGGGCTCTCAACCTGGAACATAAACTTTATCATCATGTCAGCTCATATAGTTATACCTATTCTTACACCGTCACCATAGGGATGCTATAAACCATATGAGTATATCAATTATGTTTATAAGATAAAAATAATATAAATTCACTATGACCATAGAGCATAATGTACTATATTTATTAAAAACTAGCAACCCGCCCTCGCTTCGGTTTCTGTCGCCTTATCCTCCGTAGTTCCCGTGGGAATACCGGGATAAAATATAGCCTAGTTTACCCCCTGATATTATAGCTTTTCATTGGTGAAAGAATTTTTGAAATCGGTCCAGCCGTTTTGAAGATTACCCAGAACAAACAGACAGACAGACAAAAAAATATAAAGTGCATTTTAAGCATATGTATAGTGCAAATAACCGTGTGAGCATTAAAAAAATCCTATTATTTTGACATTACAAACAGACACTCCAATTTTATTTATTGGTATAGCTATCATCATCGTCATCACAGCTCATATACGTGCCATTGCTGGGTTCGAGCCTTCACCACAAAGGAAGGGTAATTGACCTGTTTTAAGCTGTTATATGCATATTATATCCCTTAGTCGTCGTTTTGGACACCTACAGGCAAGATTGGCGGTGAATTGTATTTATACTCCTTTTCCACACGTATATTTTCACAAAATATGTCTCTCTCATCTCATCTCAGCCAATATACGTTCCACTGCTGGGCTCATGCCTCCTCCAATGGAGATAGCAAACAAAAATAAACAAGGCTTATTTAATTTGAAAAATTTGTGTATGTATGTGCCTTTATACAACATGGAGACGTGACACTGATTTTACGCTCGTCCTTCAATGAATCCAGATGTTCAGGTATCAGTAAGTGAAGAAATTGATAGAGCAAAATAATCATGGAATTTATAATGCAATGGGTTAGTAATCTTTTGCCTGCATATACTATATTGGTATTATTTGATATAATAAATACGAAAGAAACAAAAAAGCAAGTTTGACGGATCTCTTCAATGGAATTACGATTTATGTTTATAGTCCCACGGGAGGTGAACGTGTCTGTTTATGCGCTGTGCGAGAGTAAATAGAAATTAATAATTTACGTTAAAAGAAATTGTTTTGCAAGTATGCCTGCTTTTTTTTTAGGGGTGGGCTGCGGTCGGCGTGCTTCCGCACCACTCCGTCCGGGGCGACAGAGGGGCTTAAGCACGCAACTCTCACAACCCACCCGAACACCACGTCGCCTTCGTCGTTGGGCCGACCACTGGAGCAGGGTTACTTGTCATCAGTGGTCGGCCCGACGGAATACCCCCTACCCGGGGTACCCTCCCATCGACCGACGTCCCCCCCTCGGGGACCCCGTCCGACAGATCGGGCCCCGTGCCGACGAGGTGCCGCTCGATGCGGGCAGCTACTACCCTCTCCAGTAGCTTGCCCATATCATCGAGCAGCACGCGTCGAACAGCTCCCTGAGGCGGGGACCCAGATGGTCGAAGACCAGAGCCAACACACGGTTTGGAATACCGTCGGGCCCGGGGGCGGTGGATTTTCCGCGCATGCGCGCCACCGCCGCCCCCCATCTCCATTTCCGTGATGGGCGGAACACTGCCACCATCGCCCTCCCGGTCATTGTCTGGCGGCGCCATGACCGGGGGCGTGTTCTGCCCGTCGTGGGAACAGGTCCTCGACGACCCGGGTGAGGAGGCTGGGCTGGAGAGTCTCGGTGAGGGGCAGGCCCCGTGCGTGGAGCTTACTCAGCGCCGCGCCATAGGGGCGACCCCAGGGGTCACGGTCGAGACTCTCCAGCATCTCCCGCCAACTGGCGTCCTTGGCGGAACGGACGGCCAGCCTGAAGGCCGACCGCGCATTGCGGTAGCCCTCGTAAAGCTGGCCCTCAAGTTCCGCGCTGCGATTGCGCCGCCGGCTGCGGGTGTAGGCCCTCCGGGCGCGAATACACGCGGCCCGGAGATCCGCCAGCTCCCGGGACCACCAGTGGACAGCCGTCCTCGGGGGCAGACGCCGTACCCGGGGCATGGCCGCATCGCAGATCTGCGTCAACGCACTGCGGATGCGGCCAGCCTCGGCGTCCACCCCGTCCAACTGGTTGGCAGAGGACAGCCACGAGTGAATGATGGCTGCCTCCGCCAGCAGGTCCCGGTCTAAGCGACCCACAGCCCATCGCGGGAACGCAGGACGCCCTACCGCCCCCCCGTGACCCCTGCCGGGCGCCGGGATTGTCAGGGAGACCTCCATCCGGATATACCGGTGGTCCGACAAGGTCTCAACCTCCTCCTCGACGCACCAGCTCCTCACGCGTGCGGCGACCTCAGGGCTAGCGAACGAAAGGTCCACTATCGACCTGCCCTGAGGTCGCACGCACGTATTCACCGAGCCTCTGTTCAGCAAACAGAGGCCCAGTGCCGCCGCCCAATCCTCGACCGCCCGTCCTCGGTCGTCCGTACGGGAGGACCCCCACGCCACGGACTTGGCGTTGAAGTCCCCCAATACGATCACCTGGCGTGGTGCCAATCGCCGTAACGAGGCTCCCAAGATGGTAAGGGAGACCCCGAAATCGGCCGCTCTCCAGGCAGGGGAGAGATATACTCCGAGGAGCGTAATCTCTCCCCAGTCCGCCGCGACGTATCCGACGCCCCTGTCCCTTAGGATCAGAGGCGACGAAGGCCACGACGTGGAGGCGACGATTGCCACGGTACCGTCGGTGCTGCCCAGCCAATTTGGCCGGTCGGGCACCGCGTACGGCTCCGCGGCTACGGCTACTCCTATCAACCACTCCGCCATGGCTTGCAGGAAAACGTCCTGCGCACCGGCGGAGTGGTTGAGATTGGCTTGGAGGAGACGGATGGATATGGGGTCCATTAACGGTCCCTATCCATCGTCACCTCCTCCGTGCTAACGGGCGATCGGGTCGCGCTCGGAGCGGGGGCTGGCCCGGTCGATGGGCCGTCCCGCCCCTTTGGGGCCGATGCCGGGGGTCTGCAGTCCCCAGAGCCCATGCGGTGTTTGGCAGGTCTATTGCCTGCCGCACACGCGGGGCATTGGGGCACCGCAGAGCACGATACCGCCTGGTGTCCAGGTTGACCGCAACGGAAGCATAGCCCGCTGCAGTCAAAGCAGTTTTTGCATGTCGGTCGGTTATGCCCGACCGCCATGCATTTGTAACACCTCGCGGGCTGGGGCTCCAGCACGGTTACCCGCGCTGAACTCCAGCCTACGAGGAGCCTGCATGAATTGCTTGACCGACTCCACTGGGCACTGCACCCAGACAGCACCGACGCCGCCCGGACCAGGGCGGATGGTTCCAATCCGGACGGTGTCCGAGGAACATCCGGTACGCGCCATAATGGCGTCCCGGACGTCCTCCACCGTCACGGAATCATCCAAGCCCGTCAGGCGCATCTCTGCGCACTTGACAGGCCTGGCGATTCGGACGCCATCCTCTGGCCCGAACAGCCCCCGCAGCTTCGAAGCCACACTATCGGCCGTCTTTGCGCCCTCGGCCCCAGGGAGCTTGAGGATTCGAGCCCCTGTCCGGGCCTTGCGGGTCCTAGCCTTGACGCCTCCGATGTCGGAGACGTCCAGCTCCCGCCGGGCGCGTTTTAGGACGGCCTCATAGTTGAGGCCCCTCTCAGCCGCCTCAGGCAGCACGGTGATGACCACCGTGGCCGTCTTTGGCGACTTGAGGCCCCTGCGCGACCTTTTCCCCTTTCTGCCGGCTCCCGCCTGGGGAGCGACGGCCACGGCGGCACTCTTAGCCGCTGCTCTCCGCTTCTGACCGCGTGCCTTCCTGCTCCGCTCAGCCACCTGCCAGCCCTGTTCGAGCCTGGCAGCAGCGCTGAGCGCAGCAGGAGCGGTCGCGGGTTCGCTGGCCGGCACCTGCGGTGCGCAAGTATGCCTGCTAGCTTTTTATACATATATACCAGCATCGCTCTTATCATAGTTCAGTTATATATATTCCATTTTATGTATATCCCAATTTTGGTTATACTATCGACCTAAACATTAGACACAAACACGGCAAAAGAAATTAATGAAATTAAAGAATTTTTCCTAATTCCTTAATAAAAGTAAATCAATTTACTTATCATCATCACAGCTCATATATGTACGTCCCACTGCTGGGCTCGAGCCTCCTCCGTAAGGGAAGGGAAATTGACCTACTAAAACCACTCTGGTTAGGCGGATTGGTATGGGGTTTTATTTCGAGATTTCCTTCTCTTGCACAGTTGTTATACGTGTAATATATCCCTTAGTCGTCTTTTACGACACCCACTGGTAAGATAGGGGGTGGTGGGTTTACTTATCTGGTATCTAGTAGTGCAAATTTAGTCAAAAGTCGTAAACAATTTTTAAGAGATTTAGATGTTCGTCTACATCTAAGTTTAAAATGATGTTATTTCTCTATATAAATACTTGTAAACTTCAACTAACTTCAACATAAACATTAAATAAAGTAATGCACATAAATAAAGAAATGCACCAGTTCACACTGGTGACGCATCATAACAGCTGTGATAAAATATGCTCGTGAAGACTTTACGTGCCTCTGAGTTAGTCACTCGACTTCTAGTTGGTAAATGGTCACCATATATGGCCTTTCAGTTCCACTACCAGTTTTATATTATAGTTATAGCACTTATTCTGACATTGAAGACATTTTTTTACAACGTCACCTTACAGACTTTTGACGTTAAAAATTTGAAACTAATTTGTGTTCTCAAAGAAAACTATTCTTGACAAAATTTTATACCATCAAAAACAAAACTTGTAAAAAAAAAGCCAAGCCTCGCAACTGAGTTTTTCTACCATAAAAAGTTGTGGAGGACTAAAATTTGTTAGGCAACCCAATGCAATATATTTATTGACATATTCAATTAAATAAAAAATAAGTTTCATCAAATAAACATCTCGGTGAAGGTCGTTGTATGGCGGGCTCCTATACTATATGCAAGTATTTAATACTCCACGCGAACCGAGTCGTAGTTCAGCTAGTAATAATTATAAAAGTATATGGATAGGTATTAATAAGGTAATTGAAATATTAATCCATTAGTGCGACCATCAAGTTGTCAGTCACAGGCTGGATGTTCGTGACATGTCGACATGCGAGTAAACAAAATGTTTTCATTGGATTATGTAACGAGATGTGTCGCGTGGTTCATTGCAAAAATTTAATTACTGTAATTAAGTATTATGAATTCACCCGGGTAATCAGTTGCATAAAGAGGAAGATAAGTAATTCCTGTATGTTAAAAATTAATGCTCTGTCTTCTACCTACAGCCGCCGGGGTAGTTCTATACTCGCAGAAAATCGACGTCTGAGTAGTAGCAATTTGTTACTGTACCCCGTTTGAAAATTTTTACGCCACCTTCTTACTGAAATTTAACGTTTAATAAATCAAAGCAAATCATATAATTAAATAACCATTAATCAGAAGAAATACCCATATATTATTAAGAAATAATAATAAAAGTAATAAAATATATAAAAAATAAAATAATAATATAAATAATAAAAGTATTTATAATTAAAAGTGAAACAAAAGGAAATAAAAGCTCCTTTATACCTGACGCCCAGGGCGGTTATTCAACCGCGCCCTACCCTTACGCCGAGACTGTTTTCGTGTATTATGTAATAAACAATAGTTTCGGACGTGACATTTTTTATAAATCATTTGGGGTGATTGAAGAAAATAATTTATCTTGTAGGACATTATCGTCAATTTTTCAGTTTGTTTGAAATTAATCTAAGAATCTATCACAGGATCGGAACACACCTGATAAGATCCGGCAAAAAACGCAGTTGGCTTCTCATTTTATAAATTCATCAACATCATCTCGGCTTATACATGTCCCACTGCTGGGCTCGCTATACCATGGGGCCAGACAGGTTCATATAGGGTTTTGTTTTGAGTTTTTGTTTTCTTGCATAGATGTTATATGCTTACTATATCCCTTAGTCGTTTTTTACGACGTCCACGGTTCGAGTCCAAGATAGGAAGGAGTGAATTGTATTCTTATTCCGTCAACACACGCAATTCTTTTAAAGGAAACTTAACATACTTATACAACATGTATTATTAGCCTCAGTGTAATGCACTTCGAAATAGCATACATTTTTTTCTAAAATGCCATAGAAAATAATAATATGGCAGGATTAGATTAGGCCGACCACTGAGGACAAGGAACTCGGCACTGATGGTCGGCCTAACGACGAAGGCGACGTGTGTACGGGTGGGTTATGAGCCCGCGCGCTGTCCTTTCGTCGCCCCGGACGGCATGGACCGTATGTGCGCTTACCATAGCCCACCATAAAAAAAAGCATTAGATCCTATAAGACGCACCCGATCACGATTTAACTACTAGAGCAATACCTTTCAAATACACAGGAGGAAAAAGGGCATATTTGCTAGCCTAGAATACTCATGTTATTGTGAACCAAGCACGTATTATGTCTACTTCAATTAATAATAGAGACTTCACTGCATTAATAGATCTAATTACAAAGATGGTTAACGTGTAACTACTAATTCAATCTTCATAAAATCGTTTACGTGTTACCGTCAATTATCTTCGATTATATGTTACGAAGATAATTATATTAGCAGAGGTACACGTACATATTCTATGCCTCAAGCCTCATAGAGAATGAAAACCTATCTTGATTTAACTGTGTTGTTTTATCGATCGAACGTTACGCATGCTGTGAAGCATCAAATGATCAAACTACGATACAATATTCAGTGAAGTGAGTCACGTTGTACACAAAGTAAAGGCGAAAGTGTTCAGCGAAAGTGCTTGTCCATTTTTGTGACCTCACTCACAGTACACATGAAATGCGTTTCTTGACTGACAGCTATGAAAAAGGTCAAATTTCACTATTATGTTTTAAAATATAATAATCTGTCCTTGTGTAATATTCATTTTATTTCGGCTCATATACGTTCCACTGTTGGGCTCGAGTCGCCTCCATAATAGGAGAAAAATTGACCACGCTAGTCAGATGGGTTGGTAAAGGGTTTTATTTAGAATTTTCCTTGTCTTGCATAGTCGTTATATGTGTATGTAATTCCTTAATCATCTTAGTAAAAGATGATTAAGGGAAATAATTTGCATATAAAGCGCCACGATTATGAGAGAAATAATGGTCCATCCTCGATACCCGGGCAAGCATACATTTGTCACCCAACACAGGGAGTCCGCAGGCACCCTGGAAGGAAAACGCGTAATAAAATCTTATCATGTCTGACCAGTATGATATAGTAGATCAATTTCCCTCCTATTGGGGAGAAGGTTCAAGCTCAGCAGTGGTACGTCTAAAAGTTGAGATGAGATAATGGTGAAGATTAATCCATTCGCATTTTAGTAACATTGAAAAAGAAATAAATTTCAATTTTCTTTTTTTCTCGGGTTGAATAATGGTCGGCGCACTCCTCAATCCACTCCGTCCGGGGCGACAGAGGGGCATAAGCACGCACACCCGTAATCCACCCGTATAGAACGTCGTCTTCGTCGTTGGGTCGACCACCGGTGCAGAGTTCTTTGACTTCAGTGGTCGACCTGACGGAATACCCCTAGGGTGTAGTAGTGTCTTTCTCCCGTCGACGTCCCCTACCGGGATGCCGAAAAATAATTTCAATTTAAGATTTATCTTACTCTTTTTGTTTTTAATAAGAACCCCGTAAGTTAAATGCTTACTCAACTTTCTCTATTTCTCTATTGTGCCTGCTATTTGTTTCCTGCTATCTTTAATGAAAGATAAAAAAAAGATATCTTCTAATTAATACCCAATTTCTGTCACATTTCTTCAGCCAACGTTCAAAGTATTCCTATATATAAAAATAGGAGAGCAATGGATCAATAACGTTTGTATATTTACATTACATAATACGGTAGTCGAACAGCGAATAAACAATACTTAAACATAATTCGGCTCGTTTCTATTGATGTCTTCATAAAACCCGCGTTTCAAAGTTACGAAATGACCTAAATGATTATCGGAATTGTATGTAACATGTTATTCGAATATGAATAATAGATGATACACTGTTAATAAAAGTTTACTATGTTTAGATTAAGATGTTAACATACAATAAACAATTTTTATATTTTTTAGTACTTTTAACAGAAAAAAAAAACGGATGAAGACGGAGTATGAATACTCCAAAGTTGCGCCAGTGACGGAAAAGGTAAGAAGTGTTCACTCCTTAACTTGACTGGCGTGGTATGAGGCGGGATGAACGTAATATTGTGAGAAAAGTTTTGAGTATGAAGAAGGCTTTAGGGTAAAGGGAGACTGAGGAAAGGCTGGATGGACTACGTGAGGCATGACATGGATAGTCCGGGAGTGATTCCATGACGTCTGATAGGACTGTATAGAAGAAGATGACATATTGCGTCGACCCCAAGTAATTGAGATAAGAGCAAGATGATGATGATGACGGAGTATGAATACTAATTATCACTATCTTATTTTGCCTCTGGGTGTCGTAAAAGATGATTAAGGGTCATAGTTTGTATGTAAGATCTATTGAATAGAAAGCAAACTCGAAATTAAACCTTATACCAATCTGTCTTAGCCGAGGCCGCGGGTGACCGGACCGGGGAATTTAGTCCGTCACCCGCAGAGAGGCTGACCGCGCGACGGCGACCGACGTCCCGGAACAGGGACGTCGAGAGGTGAGGGTACTCGAAAGGGTATTCCGTCGCGCCGACCACTGACGGCATGTCACCCTGCTCCGTTGGTCTGTCCAACAACGAGGTGACGTGGGTGGGTTATGGCCCCGCGCGCCGTCCTTTTGTCGCCCCGGACGGAATGGACCGCGCGTGCGCTTACCATAGCCCACCCATAAAAAAAATACCAATCAGTCTGACTAGCTTACATCAATGTGGGCCAACTTTATTTCAAACCATCTGGTTAGCAATTACATTCCTAAGGAGGATTGATTTCAGGCAGTTCGGTGATAAAACTAAAAAGCTCATCACGACACAGATTCAGGAAAAGTTACTCAGTACTCGATACTTTTGTTTCAATGTTTCGATGCTTTAATGAGTACGATACTTTTTCTTCGATACTACTCATGAGTCCAGTATCGATACTTTCCTTTCGATATCGCATCCACAGTTAGCCGACGCTGGTCGTTTTGTCAGCATTCCCGGAAGAACTATCCTAATAATAATGTTCCATTTTTATTGAACGTGAGATTCGATGATAAGATTAAGCTAGTCTATGAACGAGATTCGATGTCGAGGTTGAGTGAGCTAGGCTATCAACATGAACGTGAACCTATTTCAAATATTCATAACAATTACTATAACTACTCCAAAAATACTTAAACAGTTCCATTAAAGTAGGTACTCAGATAGTTGTATGTAAATTTTAAAATAACGGTCTCACCGACGTAGGGTCGTTATACTTTTAACTGCATATGGTGTAATTTTCTAAGTAGCGGACTTCCGTGACATTTGCTATACGTAGATGATCTATGCCTAGTAAGCGTAAATGTCTGCTGCCCAAAAATGAAATGCCAGCTATCGTCATCATTTCGGCTCATACACTTCCCACTGCTGGGCTCGAGCGTCCTCCACAATAGAAGGGAAATTGACCTTACTATACCATACTAGTCAGACAGGTTGGTATAGGGTTTTGTTTCGAGTTTACCTTCACGTGCATAGATGTTATATGCTTATTATATCCCTTTAGTCGTCTTTTACGATATCCACAGGTAAGATAGGGAGTGGTAGATATCTATGCAAGAGAAGGAACACTAGAAACACAATACTATACCAACACGTCTGACCAGCGTGGTATAATAGGTCAATTTCCCTCCCATAGTGGAGGAAGCCCAAGCCCAACAGTGGGACGTGTATGAGCTGAGATGAATGATGAAATGATGAATATATGCTCTATCTCTCCACCAGCCTAACCATGTACACTGTTGAGGATAGAGTACTTCGAAGGGAAGATTCCACCGTATTCGTCCCGCTTGGCCGTCGGTTTGGCGATCACAGTTCGTGTTATGAGTTTTACAAGTGTGCTGCTCTCCGTGCAGAGCTGATTTTTATTACTCACCAAAAAGTAACAGTTGTAATATTCACCTGTCAATATACAGGATAGATCCTTTATATGTGGTTAGAGCATAATATTTGTCGTCGTAGCATGGTTTGAGCGCTAATACGTCCCACTGTTGAACTCGAGCCTTCTCCAAGATAGAAGGGAAATTGACCTACTTTTTTTTAGGGTGCCGTACCCAAAGTGTAAAAACGGGACCCTATTACTAAGACTTCACTGTCTGTCCGTTCGTCTGCCTATCACCAGGCTGTATCTCGTGAATCTTGATAGCTAGACGGTTGAAATTTTTACAAACTGTATTTCTGTTGTCGCTATGTGCTGTGTGGTAGCGGCTTCGAATACTACCAACCCTTGCTTTGCTCGTGGGTGTCGTAAAAGACGACTAAGAACCCTAGATTGACCCGGACCAACTCCATCTGGTACCATTTGGGTCAACGATTACATTCCCAAGGAGGGTTGACGTCAGGCAGGCGGCCGGTCATAAAAGTCATTGCCGAAACTTTTTGCAATATGTCAAAACAGATGACATATTGCGTCGACCCCAAGTAATTGGGATAAGAGCAAGATGATGATGATGATGATTTCTGTTGTCGCTATAACAACAAATTATACTAAAATCAAATATTGGGGGTTCCCATACAACAAACGCGATTTTTATAGATAATTGTAGGGAACACTACGTGCGCGACTCCGACTCGTACTTAGTTTTTTTTTACCCTCCACTAAGGCATGCTTGTATTGCAGGGACACAAATTACATCCAGACTCAGAACACCAATGAAAACAAACGCACAAAATGTTGTCCTGCGTGGGATTCGAACTCTTTACACTGACAATGTAATTTAACCACTACGCCATCTGTGAAGACAACCTAATACGATAAATGATTATATACATTTCAGCTCATCAAACGTGCCACTTTTGGGCTCGAGCCTCCACAATAGTAGGGAAATTGACCTTACTAGACCATGCTGGTCAAACAGGTTGGTATTTTTTTTTTTTTATGGGTGGGCTATGGTAAGCGCACGCGCGGTCCTGTCCGTCCGGGGCGATGAAAGGACGGCGCGCGGGCCCATAACCCACCCGTACCCACGTCACCTCGTTGTTGGGCCGACCACCGGAGCAGATGTGACTTGTCGTCAGTGGCCGGCCGACGGAATACCCTTTCGGGTACCCTCACCTCTCGACGTCCTGGGACGTCAGTCGCCGTCGCGCGGTCAGCCTCTCTGCGGGTGACGGACAATTCCCCGGTCCAATCACCCGCGGCCTCGGCTAGGGCGGCATTAGGCGCAAATACTCGCGCCTGCGCCGCCCGAGTCGCCGGCGGCGGAACGTGTCGCCGAATAGGAGCTCTACTCGCACACGATCCACCGCCTCCTTCCGTGAGATTACGGCCTCACAGAAGGCGGTGACCGCGTCCCAGTTCCTGACGCTGACGAGCATCTCCCTGGCGATGGTCGGCAGCGCCAGGTCAGCACCGATAATTGCGACGAGTTCACGGCGATCCCCCTCCCATGCAGCACACTCCTCGAGCGTGTGCTGCGCCGTGTCCTCGTCGCAACTGCAGTGGTGGCAGGACGGTGTGCTCTCCCTCCTGACAATCTTGTGCAGGTACTTCCCGAAGCAACCGTGCCCCGTCAGCACCTGCACCAGTCGGAAGGAAAGCACCCCGTGCGTCCGCTCCAACCACTCCATCAGCACCGGCCGGAAGGCCTCGACGGTCCTGACACCGTACCGAGGACTCTCCAGCCGGACTGCCCAACGGGCAATGACTTCTCGGCGGGCGTCGACCCGCCAGGCGGTGATCTCTTTGATGGAGACCATGCCGCCGCGGGCGCGCGTCTCCGACACCCGCCGATAAATTTCGGCGAGCATCTCCGCCTCCAGGTCATCTCCGCCTCCAGGTCCCACGGGGGAGTTCCGGCCAGGAGGCACGCTGCCTCCGTCGCCACCGTGCGGTAACCCCGTATGGCCCTGATCGCCATGACCCTCTGTGGTCGCCACAGGAGGGCCCTAAGACGAACGGTCAGGGACCCCGCCCACACCGGTGCGCCGTACAGGGCCATCGACCGGATCACCCCCACGTACAGCTGTCGGCACGTAGCGCTGGGTCCGCCCACATTCGGCATCAGCCGCGAAAGGGCGGACGCCGCGCCGACAAGCCGGGGAACAAGTCGATGGAGATGCTCCCGGAACCAAAAATGCCCGTCGAGCACCAGGCCCAAGTACTTCATGTGGGCCTGGATGCTGATGGTGACCGACTTCACGGTGATCGAAGCGCCGGCGGGAGGCCCGGCAGTACGGAGGCCATGGAACAAAAGGGCCTCCGTCTTTTCCAGGGCTACCCTCAACCCCAGCGCTTCGATCCGCCTGACAATCTCCTCGGTGCCGAGAGTTGCCAGGCGTGCCGCCTCCTCTAGCGTCCCACCCCGGGCTGTGACGAGTGTATCGTCGGCGTAGCAAATTACGCCCAGCCCGGGTGGGAGGCTTCCTCTCAACGCCCAGTCGTAGCCGATGTTCCACAGGGTCGGACCCAGAACCGACCCCTGTGGGACACCGCATGTCATGGGCGTTCGCACAACGTCCCCTACTCGGTCAACGTAGAGGACGCTGCGCCCCTCCAAGTAGTCTGCCACCAGCCGCCTGAGGTACACGGGCACCCTGTGATACCTCAGCCCCTCCCTGATGCAGCTGAATGGCAGACTGTTGAAGGCGTTGGCGATGTCCAGGGACACCGCCAACAGGACTCCTCCGCCGGTGACGGCCTCCGCTACCACGGCCTTCAGGCGAAGCAGGGCCGCGATCGTCGAACGCCCTCTCCGAAAACCAAACTGGGCGTCCGACAGATCGGGCCCGACCCCGACGAGGTGCCGCTCGATGCGGGCAGCCAACACCCTCTCCAGCAGCTTGCCCGCATCATCGAGCAGCACGATGGGCCTGTAGGCCGAGGCCGACTCGGGAGACCGACCCGGCTTCGGCAGGAGAACCAGCCTCCCCTCTTTCCAGCATCCAGGGAACTGCCCGGACGTCAAACAGGCGTCGAACAGTCCCCTGAGGCGTGGTCCCAGGTGCTCGAGGACCAGGGCCAGCGCACGGTTCGGAATACCGTCGGGCCCCGGGGCGGTGGATTTCACTCGCATACGCGCCACTGCCGCCCCCATTTCCGGCTCCGTGATGGGCGGAGCACTTTCATCTTCGGCCTCCCGGTCGCTGTCCGGCGAAGCCATGACCGGGGGCGTGTGTTCCGCCCGCCGTGGAAAGAGGTCCTCGACAACTCTGGTGAGGAGGCTGGGCTGGAGAGTCTCGGTGAGGGGGGGGCCCCGCCCGCGGAGCTTGCTCAGCGCCGCGAGATAGGGGCGACCCCAGGGGTCACGCTCGAGACTGTCCAGCATCTCCCGCCGACTAACGTCCTTGGCAATACGGACGGCCAGCCTGAAGGCAGACCGCGCACTGCGGTAAGCCTCGTACAGCTGGCCCTCCCGCTCAGCGTCGCGGTGACGCGCTCGGCTGCGGGTGTAGGCCCTCCGGGCACGTATGCAAGCGGCCCGAAGGTCTGCCAATTCTCGGGACCACCAGGGGACCGCACTCTTCGGGGGCAGACGCCTCACACGGGGCATGGCCGCATCGCAGATCTGCGTTAACGCACAGCGGATGCGGCCAGCCTCGGCATCAACCCCGTCCACCTGGGGCGGTGAGGACAGCCACGACTGAACGATGGCTGCCTCCGCCAACAGGTCCCGATCCAATCGACCCACAGCCCACCGCGGAAACGCGGGAGCTCCGTCCGCCGTGTGACCCCTGCTGGGCTGCAGGAGGGTCCGGGAGACCTCTATCCGGATGTATCGGTGGTCAGATAGGGTCTCAACCTCCTCCTGAACGCACCAGCTCCTCACACGTGCTGCGACATTAGGGCTAGCGAACGACAAGTCCACTATCGACCCGCCCTGCTGCCGCACGCACGTTTGCACCGAGCCCCTGTTCAGCAAACAGAGGCCCAGTGCCGCCGCCCACTCTTCGACCGCCCGCCCGCGGTCATTCGTCCTGGGGGACCCCCACGCCGTGGACTTGGCGTTGTAGTCCCCCAGAACGAAGACTTGGCGCGGTGCCAGTCGCCGTATCGAGGCCCCCAGGATGGTGAGGAAGGCCCCGAAATCCGTCGCGCTCCTGTTAGGGGAGAAGTAGACACCAAATAGCGTAACCTCTCCCCATTCCGCCGCAACATACCCATCGCCCCTGTCCTTGAGCAACAAAGGCGGGGAATGCCACGACGTGGAGGCGACGATTGCCACAGAGCCGTCACTGCTGCCCAGCCAATTGGGCCGGTCAGGCACCACGTACGGCTCCGCGGCTACGGCTGCACCGATCAACCACTCCGCCATGGCTTGCAGGAAAACGTCCTGTGCCTCGGCGGCGTGGTTTAGGTTGGCCTGCAGGAGGTGGTAAGATTCGGCCGCCATTAGTGGGCCGTATCCATTACCTCCTCCACGCTGGCGGGCGTTCGGGTCGCGCTAGGGGCGGGAGCAGCCGGGGTCGTCGGGCCGCTCCGCCCCTTTGGGGCCGAAGCCGGGGGTCTGCACTCCCTGCCCCCCATGCGGTGCTTGGCGGGCCTATTGCCCGCCGCACACGCGGGGCAGTGGGGAGTGGCGGCGCACGATGCCGCCTTATGCCCGGAAACAGGTTGGTATAGGGTTTCATTTCGAGTTTTCAGTAATATATCGCGCTGGTCAAACATATTGATATAGGGTTTTATTTCGAGTTCTCATTCTTTTGCAAATATGTTATCTGTATTTTATATTCCTTATTCGTCTTGTACAACACCCACGGGCACTTGGTCGGTGAATTGTAGAATACAATATTATTGATGAGGAAATATGTCGTAGATTGCATAGTCGTAAATCTAATACGGTACAGCCACTTGTCACTCGTGTAACTGTATACCATACCTTACCTTAAGACGACAGTAGTCTCGCATGCTTTACGGATGGATCGACACCTAATATGGTGGTATAATTTCACAATAATGTTGCCAGAGACACGCACATTGAGAATAATGTATAGACTTTTTGCGTTAGTGCTCTAAGTGCAATATTTTTTTCTTAGTTCGTCTATTTGTCGGAATGAAATTGAACGACTATGATTATTGGTCAGACTGCTATAGGGTTACATTTTGAGTTTTCTCTGTATTTTTTATGACCAACTGATTCAATAGTAGAGATGCGAACGATATGTTGTTTGAGATGATGATGATTGATGTTTCAGAAACATCGATGTTTCAATAAAAAATCATCGATGTTCACTATTGTAAAACATTGTATCCATGTCATTTTATACAATGTTTTGACATCGATGTTTTACCTCCATGATTTAAAATGTATGGTACTTTTAACAGAGTCTGCTTAGCAGTTTAGGTAGTCAGTTTCTATACAACTAAAAAAAAAGGTCATCACATCACGCAAATGTTGGTGTTTTATGTCAAAAATATGCTTGATTTAAGTAAAAAAAAAGCTCGTCGCAAAGATTTCTAAAAAACATCGATGTTTCGATACATCGATGTTTTTAGGGCGATGTTTTTTGTACATCGATGTTTGAGAGCAAAAATCGATGTATCGATGTTTTTGGTTTTGATATTTGCATCCCTATTCAATATGCGCTCTTTTATAAAGAAATAATAGTATATACATTTAACAGAATCACTGCAAGCGACGGAAAGCTCGAAATATAATTATTTACTAACCAGTCTGACCAATGTAGAGCAATAACAATGTGCTTATCACTGGACAAACCTAATTAATTTTTAGATTGGAAGATATTAAGTAGTTATTGTAATCTATACTAATATTATAGAGCTTTTTTTTTTTTTGTGGGTGGGTCGCGGTCGGCGCGCCTCCGCATCACTCCGTCCGGGGCGACAGAGGGGCTTAAGCACGCAACTCCCGCGACCCACCCAAAAACCACGTCGCCTTCGTCGTTGGGCCGACCACTGGAGCAGCGTTAACTTGTCGTCAGTGGCAATATTATAGAGCTGAAGAGTTTGTTTGGTTGAATGCGATAATCTCGAACTACTAATACGAATTGAAAAGTTATTTAGTGTTAGATATTGCATTTATTGAGGAAGGCTATAGGCTATATAACATCACACTAGGAGTAGAGCAATAGTGAAAAATTTTGCGGAAACGGGGAATAATTTTTACTTTTGAAATGTAATGGTAGTTATATGCGCTGCATGTTATAGGTGCCTATGACCCCACTATCTTCAACCTTCTCTGTTTCACATGTGTCGCAGACGAAGTTACACGGGTTAGTTAGTAATAACAGTAATAAAATAAACATAATTACAGTCTAAATGTAATCAGACAGAAGAAATTTCTTTATGCTAATGTATCTTAAGTGAAAATTATAATTAATTAATCATTTAAAATAGATATTAAGACAGATATATTAAGACAACATTATACTCATCAATAAAAGTAATTGATATTGACATAAATAAGTCAACATTATACCGATCAATGTACCAATCATTGGCACTATGGGTGTCATAACCGACTACTAAGGGATATGATATAACATCTATATAACACGTTTGCTGCGGGAAAACACACAAGCGTGTTTTTACCTTTTTTTTTTTTTAAAAGCGTGATTTGATAACACGCGTGTGCGGCAATTACACGCCAGGCGTGTATGCCGACCACTGATGACAAGTAACCCTGCTCCAGTGGTCGGCCCAACGACGAAGGCGACGTAGTGTTCTCGTGCTTACGCCTCTCTGTCACCCCGGACGGAGTGGTGCGAAGGCGTGTATGCCTCACACGATTTCGTGTGGCGCATCGTAATGTACCTGTATGCGATATCTGACAGCAGTCAAAGTGTTAAGAGAAGGAAAACTCGATGTAAAACATTATACCAACACGTCTGATCCGTGTATGTATGTCAATTTCTCTAGTACGGTGAAAGAGGCTCGTTGAATAATGATGAAAATGAAAAAAATATGATACCGATCAATAAATACAATATACAATATAATATTTGGTGTTGGTTTTAGTGTGGTAGTACCACGCTGTTGACAGTTGTCAGTCTACAGCCGCAGGCCGGTCCGTTCGGGGTAGTACCACATTCTCGCAGAAAATCGACGTCTGAGTAGTAGCAATTTGTTACTGTGCTTCGTTCAGTCAACGAAAGACCCGGAAGCCCAACTTTCTTAGGGTGTTTGCATTCACACTTCCTTCACTTTCTCCATGGTAGGCAACGGCTTAACAGAGGTCCATGAGCGGCAGCAACACTTATCATTTGGTGTACAGTTTGCTCGTTTGGCACTGCTTGCAATAGAAAAAATGGATTATTAACGAAAGAGTTTTGAAAACTAATAGACGTGGGCTGAATCCGCTAACCATCTAAAATACTAGTCTGTATTAGTTTAATTTTTTTTTATAATTATGGTAGGTGAAAGTCGGATGAGATAATTTTTTAAATAAATAGCGTGGGCTCCAAAACTGACTTGTCTTCGTTAAGAGCTTTTAAGTTTAATGTCTTAGATTAGCTACGGGTTAAAGATTCATTGAGTGTAATTTTGAAACTTTCTCAATTACCAAATTGTTGATCACGGTGATTGTGTCAAAGTACTTAATCGTGAAACGGATGTTGTTATTTGTTGTATAATTTTTTTTAGTCACCTTCCTGCTCATTACTTGTCTTCGGCGGATATTCAAAAACGTATAATAAAAATATTGAATCGTTTCTTTTATGCCTAACCTAGGTTAACAACAGCTTTTAGTCAAACCAATTCATCTTCATTATCATCCTCATTTTAAGCCATATATATCCCACTGTTGGCCTCGGGCCTCCTATACTACTTGGGGGAAATTACGTAGACGTATCAGACGTGTTGGCGTAGGAGTTTTATGACGAGTTTTCCTTCTCTTGCATAGATGTTATCTGCATAATATGTCCTTTAGTCGTCTTTTTCGATACCCACGGGCAAGAGAGGGTGTTGTGAAGTGTATTCTTACTCTTTCCCCACATGGAGTAACCAACCAAATGATTATCTTCTGGGAATTGGTTGTCACTCGGCATTGGAGGTAGATACTCAGATCACTACGCATACTATACATTCATATTAAAATCCTACTCGAAGTTCAACGCTGGAAACAGCAAATAGTTACGACATATTTACATATATCTGTTAATTAGATTCTAGAAATACATATAAACTAACTGGGTGTATTCCATAACACAACGCTTCATGTTGTCTTTATGAGTCTTTAGTTTCATTTAGGTAATATTTATAGACATTATTATCATCGGCGAAGAAAAATTGTAAAATCTCAAACTGTTGACATTTTTTACTTCTAGAGAAAATTTGCTTCTAGCGTTACTACGAATATAATAGCTTCATTGTGAAGAGAAATGAGAAAATAAATACATTTTTCATAGAGTTGAAAAACTCCATTATGCTTTTATAGCATAGTGAATATGTTAATACCATTCATTAGAACATGAACGTTAATTATAATTACTGCACGGTTTGCGTGACTCGTCCGGCTCACATTAAAATGACAATAGTTCAAGGCTATGGTTTTACACTGTACACTTTTAATTTTAATTTATATGAAATTATTTTAAATCATTCTTGGGAATGAGCCACATCGCTCGACGAACCGAAACCCGCTGGGGAAGAAAGGTTCTCGAGTGGCGACCACGTATCGGACGACGCAGAATAGGACGACTAGGTGGCCCGACGACCTGGTGAAAGTTGCTGTGCGTCGTTGGATGCAGGCGGCACAAGACCGTACTCTGTGGCTTAACATGAGAGGAGAGGCCCACGTCCGGCAGTGAACGGTGATAGGCTGAAATAACGATGAAGATGTTGCTTCTTGGGAATTATAGAGAGAGACTTTGAAGTTCCATTTTTTAACAAAAGTTAATCTGATTTCGTTCATAAATAAAGACGTTATATTTCAACATACATGTTATATTATCATCATCACCTTGTTCTTATACCTAATCTATTTGAGGTCGATTCAATATGTACTTTTCTTTCATAGCACATATTGAAAGGTTTTGATAATAGTTTTATGACCGACCGCCTGTCTGACGTCAATCCTCTTTGGGAATGTAGTTATTGATCAGAAAGCTCTTAGTCGTATTTCACGACATCCACGAGCAATGTAAGGGTTAGTAGTATTCATTCCCGCCACCACACAGTATGATATAAATAAAATGGTAATTCTGAAGTATGTGTTGGGAATGTAATCGTTGACCTGACTACATCAAATTAAGTTGGCCCAGATCGGTGAAAAACTCTTAGACACCTGTGGGTTTTTTTTTTGCTTGTGAGCAATGTAACGGTTGGTAGTATTTTTGGTCGACCCCACACAGATTATTAAAAACTACGAAGTGCATAATAACAATTCTTGTAGAGCCTAATTTACAAGATTTCTTTTAGTTTCATGCTATCATCTCGTAAGGGTAAGTAGAGATTAGGTGATGTGTGTATAGATAAAAGACAGCTAAAAAGAGTCATCTGAGATGTTTTTTTTTACAGATAACACCCTGCACTAAAAAAAAAATAATCCTTGTGTTGCGGGGGACTTTACAAACATAATTAACGGACACAAATTACATTGATTTACCTAAGATTGAAATCCTAAACACATAATACTAATAGTCATATACCTAATGCACTGAATCAAAGCTGGATATAAGTAAAAATTTTTTTTACTCTCTTTTAATGGGTTTACTCCCACGTTAAAGTTCAATTACCTTATGTTGTAGTGAACTTATAAACATAAAAATAACTGGTAAATAGAAACGGAACCATTACGCTACGCGTAGGCTGTGGATACGTGAGCACTTTTAATGAATTAGTTGTAAAGTAATAACGTAAATAAGGCTCGGGATCTTTCTGCGAGATAGAATCCGAAATACGGAAATCCGCAGAATAATTGTTGTAACCGACGTAGCACGAAGAATTAGGACGTTGAAGTGGCAATGAACAAGCCTCAACGTTCGAAGAACCGGCAACCAATGGGGAAGGAAGGCTCTCGAGTGCGCTTACCATAGCCCTTTCAAAAAAAAAAGGTCGCCGCCTACCGTGAACAGTGTTCTTCTTAAACCTCATCAAACAAGGACATATCATGGCGCTATTTATCTTGTCTTATATGTATATATATATGTATGTATAAATATGTTTAAAAATTCAATGGGTTACTTATTTATCGTGACAATCGTGAAAACCTGCTGAGGGATCACCAGGTGAAAGGACCGATCGTTATTCCCTCATAATGAAGTCTATCTAACAATGGACATTAATTGAATGGTGAATTAGATTTAATCTGAAAACAAATTATTTTAAATTACACGCTAATTGTGCAAGTGTGTCGTTACGTAGTATGTCAGTGACTCGCAATAAAATAATATTAGGAACGGTACATCCACAATGAAATTACATATAAATGTAGGTTACATACTGCACCTTGATAAACATGCCCCAAATATGACGTTTAACCTAATTACGAGCCGAGAGGTACCCAAACCGCGAGGCACAGTCGTATAGGATTGGATATCATATCACAACTGATTGAAAATTTCTTTGAAGTGAAAATTATTACATTTATTAATACAAATTTTCCGTGTGGTGATGGAGTAAGAATATATCTTGCCCGTGGGTGTCGTAAAATATTAATAAGGGATGATGATAAGAATATAACATCTGTGCAAGACAGAACTCGTCTGACTCGCGTGGTACCGCAGTTTCTCTCCTATTTTGTAGGAGGCCTCGAGCTCTGCAGCGGGACGAATTATGAACCGAACCTGTTCTGAGTCTGGATGTAATTTGTGCCCGTTAATTATATGTTTGTAAGGTCTCCCGCAATACAAGGATTATTGCCTTAGTGCAGGGTGTTGACTATTATAAAAAAACGGCTAAGTGCGAGTCGGAGTCGCGCACGAAGGATTCCGTACCATTATCTATAAAAAGGGCAAAAAATCGCGTTTTTTGCATGGGAGCCCACCTTAAACATTTATTTTATTTTGCTTTTAGTATTTATTGTTATACCGGCAACAGAAATACATAATTTGTAAAAAATTCAACCGTCTAGCTATCGCGGTTCTTGAGATACAGCCTGGTGGCAGACAGACGGACGGACAGACAGCGGAGTCTTAGTAATAGGGTCAAGTTTTTATCCTTCGGGTACGGTACGGGTACCCTAAAAAAAAACTCTTCGCGTACCCTCCAAGTATATAAAACGTCAAAATAACTATCTGTGAAATGTATGGATAATATCGAGCACAGCTAAAGTAGAGGAATAAATATTAGAGATAAAATATCATAATTTTATCTAGTTAATCAAATTCGAGGAGTATATTTTAAAAATAAACTTCTACTTCTATCTAATTAATTTAATCATTTGAAAGATTATAATTATCTTACGGCATGTAATTTAATTGAAAAATTATAATTATCATGCGGCATGTAATGAATTATGTTAGGTTAGTATTATTTTAGCAATTAGTGTGCGTTTTGTATTAATTGTGTACTGTTTTTTATATTAAAGTCGGAAAAGAGACTAATGCTTTGCATAAAGAAATCTAGTGTAATCTATAATCATCGCAAAGATTTTATCATAAAAATTATACCAAGGAGGCAAGGACAATACTATTTAGACTTAAATCACATTCAACAGCAGAGAACATTTTTCTTTCACTCATTGACGCGTGTCTTTATTTTAATTTTTGGATGAAAACTAATAACTTTATTTTGAAAATGAAGATAAACTTAATTTTAATCATTTCCTATCAAAAGCTACATCTATACCAATAAATAAAATTGGAGTGTCTGTTTGTAATGTCAAAATAATAGGCTTTTTTATCATGCTCACGCGGTTATTTGCACTATACATATGCCTAAAAATCACTTTATATTTTTTTTTCCGTCTATTTGTTCCGGATAATCTTCTAAACGGCTGGACCGATTTCAAAAATTCTTTCACCTATGGGAAGCTATAATATCAGGGAGTAACCTAGGCTATATTTTATCCCGGTATTCCCACGGGAACGGGAACTACGCGGGTAAAACGACTAAAACCGAAGCGAAGCGAGGAAGTCTGTAATAATTTAACAGTAAACTGACATTTGCGTGCGGCGACGGAGTACGAATATAGTGCACAACCCCTTTCTGCCCGTAAAAGTCGATTAAGGAATTAAATATGCATATAATATCTATGCAAGACAAGAAAAACTCTACACTAAACTCCATAACCTGATCAGCGCGGTATAGTAGGTCAATTTCCCTCTCATTGCGGAGGTGGTTCAAGCCCAACTGTGGGATGTAGATGAGCTGTGATCATCATCATAATGATGAAATTGACATTTTCAGTCGATGGTAAAACTATTATTTATATGTTCGTCAAGACAAGACATTTGATAAGAGAAATATGTGCTATATTTTCATATTGTTTCGATCCTTATGAATACTTCGTATAATCTAGAACGATTAAAAATGTACATGTCATTGTTTTTTTATTATATAGCATTTTTATCATAAGAGGTTATATTGTTATAGTTAATGCGTTGTAAACTGTATATAAGACCTGTGTAATAATCACAAATTGTAAGTAATACTGACAAAGCTTTGAAGAAATTCGTTATGTCAGTATCTTCGGACTATCTTATAAACAATAGAAACATAATCTATTTGTAACAAAAAGTCGAAGGAAATTAAAAAATCGATAGATAGAATACAATGTTAGTATACAATGTATTTAGAGAAGGAAAACTGGCAATAAACCCTATACTAACCCATCTGAACAGCATGATATAGTAGATCAATTTCCTTTCCTTTGCGGAGTAGGTTCGAGCTCAGTAGTAGGACGTATAAGAGCTGTGATGATGATGATGATACAATGTTAGTATACAAACAAACTTGTTATTCTTCTTTTTTTTTGTTAAAATAGTAAAAACTGGCTGAGGAATCAGCAGGCATTTTCCTGGATAACTTCCACGAACTACCATTGTCAACCCGACCGCCAAGCATCATAGCTTTTCCTTGAGACGGGTCTGTGTTCCACATTAGACGGCGATAAGCTAATAGAATAATGGATTTAAAAATCCTTTTACAAAGCAAATAATAACCAAGAACATAATATCTAAGTTACAAAATGCCTTATTATTATTTTAAACTTTTTATATGTACACTAGCTGAACCAACAGACGCTGTTCTGTTGTTTCTTCTGTTCAAATTTTATAAAAGAAACGGATTTCTCGAAATCGTGTGCACCGCCACCTACGGGGTCCAATTATTGATCTAAAATATTCTCAATCGAATAGAACACACAAGTATCATTCAAATCGATCCCGTCGTGTAGGAGAAGTTCAGGTATATAAACACGTATAGAAAAAATATTTAAGTATCTCTATTAATTGAACAAGCGATTGTCAGATTTTGTTAACAAATCCTTAGGTGTCTATACTGCCTTCGCTTTTTTACTCAGCTACCTTATAGATAAGCATTCAAGGCTAAATTACGTCATTCTTTTTTTTAAAACGCTGATGACAACTTTGTAATTGTTAATGTGCTAAAAGGTAAAATCCTACGTTCTAAAACATTGAACTCGTACGCCTTTTATTGTTAACATCTGTGAATTATGGAAATTTACAACTATAGTAAAAATAGACGCTAACTTTATATTTTGGAGTAGTGCATGTCAGTTCGCTGTCATTGCTTTTAACTGTGAGAATTTGAATGCCCATTATTTTTTTTAATATTTATATCAAGTTTGCCGTATAGTGACGGGAGTCAGAGTGAGTGAGAGGAGGAGGAGGAATACAAGTTATCACCGCCTATATTGTCCGTGGGAGTAGTAAAAGACTAAGGGATATAATATGCATAGAACATTTCTTTTCTTTTTACCGAAGCTTTGATGTTTTCACTGCACAGACGGCGTAGTGGTTGAGATACCGACTTACCGTGCCGGTGTCATAGGTTCGAATCTCACGCAGTACAACACTTTGTGCGATTCACAAATTGTTATTCTGAGTTTGGATGTAATTTGCGTCCGTTAATTATATGTTTGTAAAGTCCCCTGCAACACAAGAATTATTTCCTTAGGGCTTCAATAGAACGACATAGAAATTGCATAATATTTATTTCATATTTTCTTTTTCAGGTAAATTTGACATTTTTATGAACTGCTACATCTACAGCGTAAATTTACAAGTACGTTTATGTAAGTATCTCATCATCATGAATTATATACATCCCTGCTAAGCTCGAGTCTCCTCCATAAGGGGCAGAGAATTACCCTACTGTATACCACGCTAGATAGACGCTATGCTGTACTGTTTTAATTACAGTTGTCCTTCTCTTGCATATGCACAATATATACCGTAGTCGTCTTTTACAATATCCACTAGCAAGAAAGGAGTTAATGAATTGTATTCTTACTTAGTCATCATATGGAAAATCTAATCATCTTATCTATACCAATAAATAAAATTGGAGTGTCTGTTTGTAATGTCAAAATAATAGGCTATTTTCATGCTCACACGGTTATTTGCACGACACCTATGCCTAAAATAGCAATTAAAAAATTTTTGTCTGTCTGTCTGTTTGTTCCGGGTAATCTTCAAAACAGCTGGACCGATTTCAAAATTCTTTCACCAATGGAAAGTTATAATATCAGGGCGTAAACTAGGCTATATTTTATCCCGGTATTCCCACGGGAACGGGAACTACGCGGGTAAAACGACTATAACATAGGTTATAGTTAACCGAAGCGAAGCGAGGGCGGGTTGCTAGTTATCTAATATAATTTTGTTATAAAACGAATATGAAAGTTATGAACAACTTTTTTTTATTACCAACTATGTTAAATTAGCTTGGTACCCATCGAATGGTAAGATGTAATTTCGCTCATTTCAGTATCTACCTTACAACTAAACCGGCACTAAGCAATATAGGTCATTTATTTATTAGCAATATAGGTCATTTACGACATAATTCCTCACTTGTACCTGAGAAATTCCATTTACTCATGTACTTCACCTGTACCGCTCAGAAATGACGGCATAGCACTCAGAGTTATTTTATGATATAGTAACAGCCTTCTAAGCGTTATTCACGTTGGTTCATTTCACAGGTTAATTTTTTCCATGAGCTTGTAGTCTATATGTAGTACAGAAGAGTGAAAATAGCTTTGTCGTAACACGTGGAGAATATTTTACGTCTGGTTAAAATGGGCCAGAATAATTAATTAGTAATTTATGAACTACACGATAATGAAATTTCCTTTGAATAGTTTTTCTAAATTTACAACAGTCTAATTAACCTTATGTTTCCATATTTAAAACTTCCAAATGAATTACTGCTGCTGTAAAGTTTTGTTCTAGGGGGTGAAAAACTTTTAATTTAAAACTTTACGCTTAGAGCGTTTAAATCTATGCGGCCAGCGATTTTGTTTTTTTTTAAGTGAAAATTCCTATAGCTAGATTTGGATGGGGAATAAATTCATGTGAGTCGTCATCGACATGGTCACGTGACGTGTAAACGCTAGCACTATATATGTAGCTGTCAATGTTACTAAATATGTGCCGATAAATGTCAAAATTTACTTTTAATTCAAGATCAAACAGCTAACTTGAATATCCAAAAATAACAACTGTGTATTTATAGTTTTAAGTTTTCCCTTCTGTCGGCAGTTCTTATGACTGCTTTGTATTCTTTTTTTTTGCGTATGGTTGGATTTTTGAAGAATTTGGATTCACAAGTGAATTTGACTGTTAACACTACGAGTGAGCTTCAACAATTTTATTTTTAAACTAGCAATCCGCCCTAGCTTCGCTTCGGTTATAGGTTATAGTCGTTTTACCCGCGTAGTTCCCGTTCCCGTGGGAATACCGGGATAAAATATAGCCTAGTTTACGCCCTGATATTATAGCTTTCCATTGGTGAAAGAATTTTTGAAATCGGTCCAGCCGTTTTGAAGATTACCCGGAACAAACAGACAGACAGACAGACAAAAATTTTTTAATTGCTATTTTAGGCATAGGTGTCGTGCAAATAACCGTGTGAGCATGAAAAAAGCCTATTATTTTGACATTACAAACAGACACTCCAATTTTATTTATTAGTATAGATTAAGAAACAAGAACAAAATATTGCCTGTATTTTGTTTTTTGGGGGTGGGTTGCGGTCGGCGCGCTCCTCGCACCACTCCGTCCGGGGCGACAGAGGGGCGTAAGCACGCACACCCGCAACCCACCCCACGTGCACGTCGCCTTCGTCGTTGGGCCGACCACCGTAGCAGGGTTACTTGTCATCAGTGGTCAAAATATTGCCTGTTAGGTTAGTTTGTAATTTAAAAATCAAAACTTCACGATTATTCACGAGCTTCATGCATACTTTAAAATATTAGTCGTAATTAACACGAAACATGTAAATATAAAATTTTACGGTTCACACTTGTCTCATTTAATTTGATTCCAAATGGGTGCCATTATGGACGAATGTATCAAGCCCTTTCGTTTTAAGGGCTATTTGGACGGGCAACGATCGTCACCTTTGCTGTTTGTTTTTTATGAGTTTTGTCTGGCGACTGAAGAACATAAATATGTTAGTAAAAATGGATTGGTTGTCTTTTTGGAGCTTTATGTATAGAGGCGTAGTGACGATAGACGAGACTATGAGACCGATTTTCTCTTTACTTGCCCGCCTAAGGCAGGGCGCCTCTCATCAGGAGAGTAGCCAATAGCTTTCTCCTAGAAAACTTATCAAATCACTACGATCCACCAACCAGCCTGCCAAGCATAGCGATTATGACATTATCATCTCATTTGTGGACGATACCGACGTTCAGTAGTAGATAGCGACTGGGTAAATGATGAAAATTCATAATAACTTAAGCAGAATTTACATCCAAGTATTGTCGCGAAAATGATTATCTTCCCGATAGTATTTTCTTCGTTTTTGAGACGTGTGTCGAAAATATTATCTTGTAGATTTTTATTTTCACGCAGTTGAGGAAACGGCATCACACTTGATTGCATTACGTGCGGCCATTAACTTGATTACTCAGATGACCATTTCTTCACTGTACCTAGATTCTTTTGCATTTACCCTATTATGTTGTGATAGAGAATATCTCGGGCTTTTCGATTTTTATATAGTGGGTTTTTAGGGTCTTACAAAGATACATTGTGGTGGTATGCTTGAATATATTTTATACTAGCAACCCGCCCTCGCTTCGCTTCGGTTTTAGTCGTTTTACCCTCGTAGTTCCCGTTCCCGTGGGAATACCGGGATAAAATACAGCCTAGTTTACGCCCTGATATTATTATAGCTTTCCATTGGTGAAAGAATTTTTGAAATCGGTCCAGCCGTTTTGAAGATTACCCGGAACAAACAGACAGACAGACAAAAATTTTTAATCGCTATTTTAGGCATAGGTGTCGTGCAAATAACCGTGTGAGCATGAAAAAAGCCTATTATTTTGACATTACAAACAGACACTCCAATTTTATTTATTGGTATAGATTTACCAAGGTGGTCCCGCCTTCCGCCCGTCATAATTAAAGTTGTATACGTTTTGGCAAGTAATTTTCATACGATAATCACATTTGTTTTTTATTGCCGATGGTGACAAACGAGCAGGCAGAGCACACCTGATGGTAAGTGACGCTGCCGCACATGGACCTTTACAATACCAGGGGCACAGCCAGGCCGTTGTCTACAGTGAAGTAAATGCTCTTCTTAAACCTTCTTTAAAAGAAGGACATGTCATAGCGCTCGGGAAACAGCAGCAGGTAGTTCATTCCAGAGCCTGCACGTACGTGGGAGAATGATTTGTGTAAGTACCGTCATGAAACGGGTAGAGTTTTAAAATCGTCGTCATGAGAATAGTGTTGCCGTCGTGAAAATACGAAAATGTTGCCACGATAATATTTTCGGGACGGTGCCTTAAAGATCAAGTCTCTTAGAATTGTTTTAAAAACTTCTTCCTCCATCAGCAGCAGCATGCAAAATCGCTCTTGGATTGACGATCTGTGTCCAAGAATATGATGATGATGATCTCATATGTTGGCGTTGACGGGTCGGTTGACGATTGTAATTCATCATCATTGACTCTTTACCATCCACCGCTAGACGTAAATTTACCATATTGCCTTATATTTGGGGTAACTCCATAAACGCTTGGCATGCAGTTTGGCGATCGTAGTGAGTTGACATTTCCCCAGCGAGAGCTGTTGCATACACTTCCGGTGAACCATCATCCGGTTCGTATGTGGGAATTCCACAGGCAAGTTAGGGGTGACGATCATTGTATTATCGAAATTAGTGTTATAAAATTCCCAATAGAGTTCTAGTCCCCATTCTTCTCGTTATCCTATAACGGATTTTTTCGACTCCCACAAAAAATTATGGTGTGGTGACATAGTGTATTCTTAACCCGTCACCATACCAGCTATTTTCCTTCTGAAACCAAACTCATTTCCGGCGTAATAGATTATGCGTCTTTTACGGTGACGAAGTAAGAATACAATTCACCACGCCCTATCTTGCCCGTGGATCTCGTAAAAGACGACTAAGGGATACAATATGCACATAACATCAGTGCAAGAGAAAGAAAACTCGAAATGAAACCCTATACCAACATGTCTGACCAGACCATATGTGGGTTGCGATAATGATGATGATATAGGTCTTATATTATAAATACTATCTGTTCAAGCAAACATTATCGACAGATTCTATTTAAGGTATTCGAGGCTTTGTTAAAAACCATTAGATTTAAAAAAGGCTCTCCTTAAATGGACGAGAAAGTTACATTATTCCCATTAAATCTTACAAACAGTTGTTAACCAAGCAAATAACCATCTTCGTTGTCTACCCGACCGCTTGCGTGGGTATACAGGTCTGATACTCACTGACTCAGCGAAGATCTAATCGTGTTGAATAATAATGTAATTTTATACTCGCGTCTAGTTTAGTCGCTAAACGAGCCGTAAACATCCATTTGTTTTATTGTATATCTTGTGTAGGATTTGTCTGGCTTGTTCTAGTAAGGTTAATATAAAATATAAGTTCCTACTTATTTTACCGTTAGTAGTTCTACTTTCTGTGCTATTTATGGTCGTTGAAGAGTTCAGTTCTCCGTGTGGTGACGGAATATGTATATAATTCACCAAACTTTTTCTTGCCCGTGGGCATAGTAGATCGTCTATTCTATCTATAATCTATATAAGGAATATAATATGCATATAACATCTATGCGAGAGAAGAAAATCTTCAAATAAAATTTTATACCAACCCGTCTGACCAGTGTGGTATAGTAGGGCAATTTTTCGCCTCTTATTAAGATGGTTCGAGCCCAGCCGAACTGCTATGAGCTGGCATGATAAAGAGTTAAAAACACAATGTGTTACAACACCTTAATTTTCTGAAGGACTACTCCTGTCACGCAGTCCCACCGTTGTTATTCCTGTAATCAAGGATTGGCGATGGTCTCCGTAAATCACAATGAAGTTGAACCCTCGAACAGTTCCGGAAAAATCTTTTAATTATCTTGATACCACCCGTAATAAATACAAGTTAAACAGGATTTGGAAAATACTGATTTGCATTGCGCGAGACATGAATCAAATTTGACTTGACAGATAAATAAGAGCTACGATGCAGCACCACATCATCAGAGATATGCCAGAGTGATCTTAACGAGGCTTTTGCCTTTAAAAGCTTTTCATGGTTCTTGGAAAACTTGTAAAAACAATCTATTATCGCAAACATGTCTTGCAAGACGATTATATCATTATTGCCGCTTAGGAACGACTTGGATTGTCCAATAGTGGACGTCCATGGGTAAGATGGCTGGAAATATTATATTTAATCACTATCATAGTTATAAATGCCAGTCAGACTTTTTGGTTCAATTCTATCATTATGAGATTGTGATCCTGAGTTGATAGGTGCCGAGAATTATTTTCTAAAAATTTAAAAATAAATGAAAGTGATAATTATATTTAATAGATGGCAATATGCCATACCGCCCGCTGTTGTAATATCTCTACTTACCTATTCCGGGACACTGAAGGGAAGAGATGCGAAATGTCCTCTTGGGACTGTAATTAAAGTCGTCGAAAGTAAATATATATACTAAACAAAACCGGCAAATATTTCAATAAAAAAAAGAATAATAATCTCTATTATTTATGTCAGTATTACATTTATAACTTATCATCTCAGCTCCAACATATCTCAATACAGATTTCAAGCTTCCTCCAAAATGGAGGAGGCCAATAGATCTACGCTGATCAGACGAGGTAGCTATATGGTTTTATTTCTAGTTTTCCTTGTCTTGAGCTAAAACTATTTCTACGAAATGATTTTTGAGGTTAACGAGTGTAAAAGTAAATCAATTTTTACGGCTTTTATTGCGTTTGTATTTATTTTTTTTATTTTAGCGTTCTTGGTCACTGGAGGACGAATATTTCTTCAAATTCACGGGCGGTCCATAAATGTTGATAAGTATTTCAAACGTCAGGTAGTAAAAACAAAATGAAAAAAAAAGAACGTAAACGTTGTTTTTATTTCGTTTGATAACAGTGTTTCGGTAGTTACTTTTTTATTATTCTGAGGTTGAGTATGTTTCAACTTTTAAAATAAGAGAGTTTAGAATGTAACGATGTTTGATAAACCGCATAGATGAAATGTCAATTAGTCTGTGGCAGGATAATAAATAAGTAAACACTCCATATGGTAGAACGACACTCTCGACAGTCTATTACAGACTACTACTATATGTGGAGGGTACTATATGTAGGTTTACTGACTGTCAAGAGTTGCCTGTCTACCAATGTGGGCCGTTTCGTCTAGGTATGTAAATGTTGATCCTTGGGTAGGTAGTTGTTGACCCGACGACATTAGGTGGAGTTGGCCCAGATTGATGAAAAGCTTTTACTCCTCTTTTATGAAACCCACGAGCACTGTAAAGGTTGGTAATATTCTTAGCCTCTACCACACAGCTTTGTTAATATTGAACCAGTGAAACTATTAACACTAGTGTTGCCCAAATGCAAGACCAAGACGAGACTTGGACCGGTCTTGGTCTTGGTCTTGCAACATCACACCTGGTCTCGTCTTGCTCTTGGTCTTGCGCACCCGAGTCTTGGTCTTGGTCTTGCGCACCCGAGTCTTGGTATTGCAGCAAGAGTCTCGCAAAGTTTTGCAGTTAGAATAACGTAACAGTAATTTATCATGGCAATGAAAAATCCAACTAAATTAATCAAATATCCTATCCTATCTATCCATCTGCTAGCCTATAGTTCACTATTGAATACAATATTTACCACTGGAGAAAATTACTCTTCTATTCCCCTGGTGTTCCATTAGACAGCGTTACTACTCTTATGACAGGACTTTCGACCCTATTTTCTTAAGACGTCACCACACGAGGCAGTTGATACAATAAATTTTATGTCATTTTACAATTAACGCGATTGTTTATATTCCCCTTCAAGTTAAGTGGTATGTATTTATTGTATTTCCAGTTTAGTTACTGATACTCTGGATACTTGAAAAAACCTGTTGCTCTATTGCCTATATAAATACTTTGGCCGCTGGATCCATGTAGCTCTTAATATACTATTTATTCAAGAACATATAAAACTGATTTAAAATTTTATGGTTTTAATACTTGTAAAATGTATGATATTCGTCGTCATCGTCACAGCTCATAAAAGTGCCACTGCTGGGCTTAAGCTTCCTTCCAGTAAGAGGAAAATTGATCTACTATACCACGCTGGTCAGACATGTTGGTACAGGGTTTTCTTTCTAGTTTCACTTCTCTTGCACATATATACACAGGGTGTATCAGGTTATGGGACAACTGTTCATGTATGTTGTAGTTCAACAGTCATAGATCATAATTAGAATGTATATTATTATATTACAAAAACAATATAACGTAAAAGTTATAGTGATTACAAAAATGTGTGTCTAAGAGTTTATGCCTTAAATTTTATGCATTATGTAGGTATGTACAGACAGGATATATGTAAGCATGTAAAATTTCGACAGTATAAATAGGTATTAGATTTGCGCGAACCTTTCAATGGTTACGTAGGTACAAAGGCGACTCATCAACGGTCATCGGCCGATCAGCTGATTTATGTTAAAGCGAAGTTTGTCTTGCTTATGCAAACGTAATCATTGATTTATTCAAATTCTAATGAACATTTAACAAAATACGAATATGTTGTAGATTAAGTATCATTCCTTTATACATTTTAATCAATTTACACGAAAAAACGATGACAAAATTGAGAACTTACATGTCTCTCAATTCATTAACGAATCGATAATTTTATTTCAATTTTTTTTCATGGGTTCCTAACACCATTGCCCGATCCGATTTGATACGACATCCACGGGTAAGAGAGTGGTGAATTATATTCGTACTCTGTCTTTTTTTGTGTGTGTGTAGCTGTTGGTCGCAGATGACCTTGACAGCTTAACGCGGTCAATGGGTGAGCGCTGATGGCTCTCAACCCGGTAAGTAAGTTAAGCGAACATCGCCCGAGGGCTCCCCCCTGTGGGGAACGGACCTCGGCTCGGGGCGTCGCTGAGAGCAAAGTGGGCGTGGCCAAGTTTAGGTTAATGACTTTTACGCGGCGCGGTTTTCGACCTCGACGGCGAGGCCGATACCGCGGAGTTTTATCTGTTATCGCTGCGCGAGCTGTGTAGGTCCTTTCTTGGGCGATCATAATAGCGTCATCTTCTTCTTCAAGAAGATGACGAGGACGTCGGACCGCGGATATTTTTGAGGGGACGTAGTTTACCGCCCCAACCACTAGTGGATTGGGGTGAGTCGTGGCAGAGGCAAAATAGCGCTGGGAGCAACGCTTCATGTACTGCCTGATGGTGATCGTACTCTGTCCCTACATGGACATTTATATAGATTAATTGTAGGCATATTTCTATGTCCAACAGTGAACGTCGTTGGGCTAATGAATAAACGGATATATAAATATGTATAATGGGCAAGAGCACTCTCGTGATTACGGTATTTTTGTCCTTAAGCCTTTCCGAAGAGTAATTCTGAAAAGCCAACACCAACATTGGGAATCGATTGGCCAATAGATGGATATCTCAAGACTGATTTGACTTGCCGTGTAGTGACGGAGTAAGAATATAATTCATCACCCCCTATTTTACCCGTGACTGCGAACCCACGACTAAGGGCTATAATATATAACATCGGTGCAAGAGAAGGAAAACTTGACATGTATGACCTGTAACAACACGGCCGATCACCGTGGCGATTCCCCTCCGGCCACGGCCGATTCTCCTCCTGTTATGTAGAAGACACGAGCTCAACCGTATATAAGCTGAAATGGTGATTTGAATTAAATGCAAGACCGCGAGACTCTTGCAGGCCCAGTCTTGGTCTTGCAGGGCCAGTCTTGGTCTTGCAAAAATTAAGCGGTCTTGGTCTCGCATTTCTCGCAAGACCAAGACCGCAAGACCAAGACTTTTTTGGGCAACACTAATTAACACATTTAATATAAGTATGAGTGTTAAAAACGTACATAACTTCCAAAAGCATTAGTATTATATTACTAGCAATACGCCCGCAGTTTGCTTCGGTTTCAGTCTTGCCGGCGCATATTAGATCTCCAATATGTTCTAAAATATTACGATACGCAACTGCAGTCCATGAGGCCTTGGGTTCGATTCTCACTCAGAACAGAACCGGGTAAAATTTTATAGGGATTTCCAGAGAGAAAAAGCAGCCTAAGTTACTCCTTATAGACATGTAAAATATTATTAAAATCGGTCAAAACATTTGGAACATTACCCGGAACAAGCAAACAGAGAAACAGACATACAGAATTACATATGGAAATTCTTTTTGTAAAGTGGTTTATAGGCATATAGGTATTCTATAAATAACCGTGTGGACATGAATAAAACGTATTATTTTGACATCACAAACAGACACTTAAATTTTATTTATTTGTATAGATTATACCGGCAAGCATAAGATACTTATAAATTAAAAACAATTCAATGTACCACACTCAGATTTTAGGCGAGTTTCAAAGTAAATCACCTCAAGAGCATCAAAGGCTCGTAGGCGGACCAGCTGAGTCAAATGCATGGAAACCAGATTAGAACCGGTTTTGTGGTTGGAGCCGATGCGCCGCTAGGACGAAAGCGCACCACAACTTGTGACGGAACTAAGCTGTAACTCGTTCTAGGTTCTGTGTCAGTAGGCTTACAGGTAGTGTAAGGCTTTTAGGTATATAGTGTAACAAATGAAAGGAGCTATTTATGTCCTGTTTCGTGGTATTACTTTAGAAACTATACCTGCAGACGAAGTAGTGATTTATTTTTGACTGCACAGATGGCGTAGTGGTTTAAATACCGACACTGTCAGTGTCATTGGTTTGATTCCCACGCAGGATAATACCGAACCGAAGTTACTACTTATTTTGAGGTGGATGTTTCCCCGTCGGCAATTGAGGAGACGATGTCCCGGCGCCTTGTTGCCTTGGAGCTCATCGGGGTCAGGCGGTTCACCAAAGACGAGAAATCGGTTTTGGTGGCCTGCCCTATAGGTGGTAAGGGGTAATACAGTATGTTATGGTAAAGCACATCTCTCTTCCATTACTCTAAACGCATTAGACAGAATGAGGGTAGACGGTAGTTTGTCAAAAAAAAAAAGATAGTATTACTATGTGAGTTTCTAAAATCTAGCAAAATAGACTTAATGTCAAATGTATAATAGATTTAAATGTGTTTTGCTATTCAACTTATTTAAAAAAGCTTTTTTAATAAGTGCTTCTAATGTTCTCTATGATGTAGACGTATACCTAAAGACTTAGGAAACCTTTATATTCCTAAGTCGCTACGAAAAAACCTAATGATTATTTCATTCAACCCGAAAGTTTATTATTATTCTTAACTGGGCAAACTGGTGTCCATTCTGAATCGTTATAGACCATTTAGACAGTAAATGGTCCATTCAGATAGTACATAAACTACATCTTCCAGACATAGTTGCCGAAGAGTAATAAAATGGTTATAAAAAGTTATAATACTTAGTTAAGTATATCATTAACCCATTACTAAGCTAAATTGGCAAGTAAAATTATTTGCGTTCTGAATAGAGTTGTTTGCTGCTTCATACCGAGATAACGACTTGTACCATATAAAGTACAATTGGCTACTCTTGATACTTGATAAATCTAGATTGGGATCGAATTTGTACAGTTTATTACTCTTGAAGGCGACACTAGTTCACTATTTAAATTGATTTAGATTTTTTTTTCAATTAATAATAAAGTAAAATGAAAAAAAAATTAACCTCCGACACAAACGATAAAAACTAAAAAAATAGGCATCGTCACTCGTCGCCAAAAGAAATTAACAGTACTAGATAGTAGCTGCCACTCTTCAAACTGCTGGATCGATTTCTACCAAACACAGCAAAGAAAAAAAACTCTCTTTCATGCAAAAAATTACCGCATCGAAATCGGTCCATTTTTTGAGAGCTACGATGCCACAGAAAAATACACAGATATTGTGGTCAAACTTATAACATTTTTTTAGGTCGGGGGTTAAATAACTATTGAAACAATGTATCGAGTATCAAGAGAAGCCTTTTGATCTACGATGGAGCTTTGAAGTTTCCCTCCTTGTAAATTCATCATTATCATCATGCTCCTATGGAATTTATTTGGGGTGGACTCAATATGTACTCTCCTTTCATAATACCTACATATTACAAAGGGGTTAACAATAATTCTATGACCGGCCGTGTGCCTTCTGTCAACCCTCCTTAGGAATGTAATTGTTAACCTGATAATATTAAGTGGAGTTAGCCCAGGCCCTAGAATGATGTAAAAACTCCTAATCGTCTTTTAGGACATCCGCAAACAATGTAAGGGTTGGTATTCGTAGCCACCAGCCACAGTTTGTAAATTATTTTTTTTTAATATTGCGTGCCTACTTCACGGAACCAAATAATATTGAGATCGCTATTGGAGATCACTAAACAGCTCTTGACATTAAGCGCAAATAGATATAATTTTCATAGTACGAAATGGGAAAAATCTAATTGCGGTCGACCGGAATTGGAGAGTGGGCATTCAAGTGGTTCTAAACATCAAATGATACTCACATTTCCGGTTAGACGTATTTAAATATCAATTCTCTTGACTTCTTGCAAAGACTTATTATTCGATCATCGTTGATCTCAATTTCAAGATGAAGCTAGAGCGCTGAAAAGATTTTTTATTCTTGCTGCGTGGTCTATTCATTCCTTGTTGGAATGGGCTCTGAAAAACTGATATAATATTTGTCAAGTTTTTATTACTGAGTGGTACTTACCACTGCGATAAGCTCCATACTCCATTCTCCTTATGCAGTGACGGGTTAGAAAAAACAATGTATCATCAAACATATTTTCTCGTAGAAGCCGTAAAGAGGGGCTACTACAGAAGTAACATGTGTCATTTATGGAAAATATTTTAGAAACTGGATTACAGGATTTATAGCGACAAAAATCTGTGGTGGCTTTAGTGGGTTACAAAAAAGAACTGTACTTTATACATTCATCATCCCCCACCACCTCTTATTCGTGGATATCGTGAAAGAGGATTAAGAGATATACAGATAACATTTATACAAAAGAAGACAAACTCGAAATAAAACCCGTATAACCAGCGTGGCAGGGCAATACTTATCTGCAATTAATTTCGCACTACATGTAGGCTTTTTGACGATCTATTTGCAGCATTTTCCGCGCGCTTACATGCCCTTTTTAAAAGATGTTCAAGCCGCACTTTTATCTTGGTAAACCTGTCTTGCTAAGTATAAAAATTATCGCCTATGACCATTTTCATTTACCATCGGGGATGTTTTTCTAGTTAAATTAGTTTTAAAGCAAAGCTAATAGAAATATATTTTTAGGATTTAAGTAATATTTATTAATTTCAAATATTATTTTAAAATCAGAAGTAGTGTCTTTTAATTTGTTATTGTTACAATCGCTGCATCGCAGTGGTTTACATCATCGTGGTTTTATTAACTACCTTGTCCATATTAGTACAATCCTGAGTGTCTGTGAGTCAACCTTTTAATTCAAATATGTATAGGTATTACATTATTTGCCAGCCATATTGTAACTCATTAAACGTTCTGATCTTTGTACTTATAACACCAATTCGATTAGTTGTAGTTGCTCTTAGCAAAGTTGTGAAAAAGGTGCCCTTATGTGAGAATAGAAGTATCTTTTTTCTTTTAATCATAAAATTTATAGGTCACTTTTCCAACATCATTTTAGACCTGCGGTGTAACATATGAACGCAACCGCAGCCGTGGACTATCTATATTTCTATGCTAATATTATAGAGCTGAAGAGTTTCTTTGGTAGAACGCTCTAATGTCAAGAATCTACTGGTTCGAAATGAAAAATTATTTTATTGTTAGATAGTCCATTTATTGAGGCAAGTTACCGTCATGCTAGGATCAATAGGAGCGGAGCATAGCAGAAAAAAAAATGTTGGCAAATGTTGGCAAAAATAGGGAAAAACATTTTTTTTGCGTATCCTCTACGTGCAGATTAGAAAGAGTGCGGGGCATCAATAAAGAGCAGCTCTTTATTGATGCCCCGCACTCTCTATTATGGACGCAGACAAAATCGCGAGGGTCAACGAGTTCTTAATAAAATATTAAACAGAATTATTTCGTGAAACGATAAAAGTAGATCTTCAAACCTCCACAGGCATTGTATACCACATTACCATGGGCACTGCTATTAACTTTAACAAAAAAGGCAATAATTAATTCCTGACACATTTTAAACGTTTTAAAGAGCTTTGCTTTCGCTTGAAGTCCGAACCTGTTAGTGAAACAATGCGTTTTAAATTTGCTGAGTTTCAATTTAAAAGTTAAATCGAATAAAAAAAGTGTTAGATCTTTCATCAATTCGAGTTAGTGATCACGTATTGTATTACTCTACCTATATTAAGTGTATAAAAGTACGAATATTTGTGTCGAAGTATTCGTATTGTTATCGAGTCCAAATCGATACAAATTGGTCTCGATAAAGTTACGAATATTTTGACGCAAATATTCGTGCTAAGCTAAAACAGTCTTATTAGATACTAACAACCCGCCCTCGCTTCGCTTCGGTTTCAGTCTTTCCTGCGTAGTTCCCGTTCCCGTGGGAATACCGGGATAAAATATAGCCTAGTTTACTCCCTGATATTATAGCTTTCCATTGGAAAAAGAATTTTTGAAATCGGTCCAGCCGTTTTGAAGATTACCCGGAACAAACAGACAGACGGACAAAAAAATATAAAGTGTATTTTAGGCATATGTATAGTGCAAATAACCGTGTGAGCATGAAAAAAGCCTATTATTTTGACATTACAAACAGACACTCCAATTTTATTTATTGGTATAGATTAGGTCTTTTGAACACAGTTCATGTCAGACCTATCATAAACCTAACCATACATTGTAAGCTTAAATATTAACTAATCTATACATTGATTTTGCTTCGCGAGACATTGGCCGAGTTAGAAATTTTAAAAATACCCCCATACCTAACTTATTGTGCGAGGAGCGCGCCGACCGCAACCCACACTAAAAAAAAAAACAAACATAAAAACAAAAATAAATCAAAAAAAAACCTAACTTATTAATGTTTATAATGTTTTTACAATTTTCGATAATATGCATATAACATTTATGCAAAAGAATTCTAATTAAAACCCTATGCCAACATGTCTGACCAGCATGGTATAGTAGGCAAATTTTCCTTCTATTGACGAGGAGGCGCAAGCCCCGCAGTGGGACGTGGGACTTTGACTGCGCAGATGGCGTAGCGGTTAAGATACCTTCCTACCTTGTTCAATACTTTGTAAGATCCACAAATAGTTATTTTGAGTCTGGGTGTAATTTGCAACCGTTATGTTATATTTGTAAGATCATCCGCAATACAAGGATTATTTCGTAAGTGCAAGATGTATTTTTTTTTTTGACCACTGATGTCAAGTAACCCTGCTCCGATTGTCGGCCCAACGACGAAGGCGACGTGCAGCGTGAGTGGGTTGCGGGTGTTGCGTGCTTACGCCCCTCTGTCGCCCCGGACGGAGTGGTGCGAGGAGCGCGCCGACCGCAACCCACCACAAAAAAAAAAGGTGTGTTTTTTGGCGTAACAAGGTAAAAAATGTATCCTAGGCCATTTCTTACGTTTGTAAAAAATCGACATTAATACTAGAAAAACAAGGTATTTAATATATTGAAAGTTTTATTGTAATACATGAATTAGTTGACATGTGTGACGGTGTGCGCGCGCATATTAAAAAATGATTAAATTGACTAGCTAACTTCAGTGTCGGTTTTTCGTGACGGTGTGCGTGCACATCGTAAAAATTACTCTCATCCTTTTTCCTTAACGCGCTAAAAGAAGTATAACTTCAAAATGTGAATCACATAACGCAAAATGTGTGAGAATCGAATCATGAACTGCGTTCATTTCTCCCACGTACAAGCAAGCCCTGGAATAAGTAATTCGCCGCTGTGATTTTCAAAATATAACACGATCTTTTTCGGCGACTTTTAAGAATAGTTCTCTTTATGGTAGGCAACGGCTTGGATGTGTCTCCAGTATTGCTGAGGTGCGTGACGTTGCAGTCATTACCTATCATTAGGCTGCTTACTCGTCTGTCATTATTAGCGATAGAAAAACATGTATTACCAGGCGTCCAACATTAATTTGATAGCAAACATATGGGTGGTGTTCCTGCATTTATCGTATCGATTGGTATTGCAAATGTAGGTCACGGCTAACTTTTATATATGCAAGGTTATAATCAAAGAATATATTAATAAAACTGCAAAATTATCAATATTAAATCCTACTAATATTATAAATAATCCATATGGTGACGGAGTAAGATAACAATCGCCACGCCATTTCTTGTCCGTGGGTGTCTTAAAAGACGACTAAGGGATATAATATGCATATAGCATCTATGCAAGAGAAGGAAAACTCGAAATAAAACCCTATACCAGCGCGGAATTAAAGGCCAATTGCCTTCCTATTGTGGAGGAGGCTTGAGTCCAATAGTGGGACGTACGTAGGCTGTGATGGTGATGAATATTATAAATGTGACAATTTGTAAATATGTTGAACAGATTTATATGAAAATTGGGACATAGATGGTATATGTCCTAATTTTCATATAAATCTATTCTGTTTTTCTGGATAAATAAATAAGATACATTTTATCCTAGTATGGTGTTGCTTTTAACACAAAATTCTTCGCATAATATGCAGACACTGCTAGTAAATAAAAGTAATTAATAAAGTGGTGTATAACGAAATGCAAAAGCATTAGAACTTGTTTTTTGAATCTTTAAAATATTCATTTGACTATTTCGTTATTATCAAAAACAGAATCGGATATCAGGCATAACTTTGCAAATAGCATGGTTGATGTGGTGGTCTAAAAAGCAATTAAGTTCAAAATAATCATCATCATCATTGCAGTCCATATAATTGCAACTGTTGGGCTCGAGCCTCCTCTACAATACGAGAGAAATTGATTTAGTATACCACGCTGGTCAGAAGTGTTACTATAGAGTTTTATTTTGAGTTTGCCTGCTCTTCCATCGATGTTAAGAGCATAATATATCCCTTAGTCGTCTATTGAGTAAGAATATAATTTACCACCCCTGTCTTGCCCGTGGGTGGCGTAAACGACCACTAAGGTATACACACATAACATTTATGCAAGAGTAGAAAAATTCGAAACAAAACCCTATGCCAACACGTCTGACCAGCGTGGTATAGTAGGTCAATTTACCTCCCATAGTGTAGGAGCACCGAGGTCAATAGTGATAGGTATATGGGCTGAGCTAAAATTATGAATTTTACAAATTCAAAGAAAGTTATTATTTTCTGTGATTCATATTCTCCATTGTTTTATTACAAAAGAACTGGAATTACGAGGAGTACGGTCGTATTTTTATCACAAAACAATTTAATTGTTCTTTTTTTTATTTACCAAAGTACTTTAAGCTTCGAAGTAAATAGTACCATTTGCTCGGCTTGATGGCGTCACCGCAACTCAAAACTACGTCTCGCCTTGCCCCAGTTTCGATTGTACTTCCTCCTAGTTTCTAATCATGTTCTCTTTTATAATGTACGAGTACCTATTTCTATAAACTTCAATTCAATAGCCATCGGTGATATAGAACATGGCCATTCTCCTATTATTTAAGTTTGGAGTAATTTCATGTAAGTCGTCATGGACATATTCATACACATTCTTCTTCTTGTATAATGGCAATCATCATCATCTTGCTCTTATCCCAATTACTTGGGGTCGACGCAATATGTCATCTGTTTTGACATATTGCAAAAAGTTTCGGCAATGACTTTTATGACCGGCCGCCTGCCTGACGTCAACCCTCCTTGGGAATGTAATCGTTGACCCAAATAGTACCAGATGGAGTTGGTCCGGGTCAATCTAGGGCTCTTAGTCGTCTTTTACGACACCCACGAGTATAATAATAAATTCTTGTATAATGGCAATCAGCTACAATAATATGAGCTATTGGTGCCAGTGTCGAGTTAATATATTGATCATTCACGTCTTTAGTCTTAGTCTTTTAGTCAGTCGATAGCAATGATTTGGAGCTGACAGCCAGCTCATGTTTTCTTTGGGAATTTTGGCAGCATGTGAAAATGCACGCAATTCGCTATTATAAAATATTCACTACATTTCAGCATTTTATGCTGTATGGTAGCGGCTTCGAATACTACCAACCCTTGCTTTGCTCGTGGGTGTCGTAAAAGACGACTAAGAGCCCTAGATTGACCCAGACCAACTCCATCTGGTACCATTTGGGTCAACGATTACATTCCCAAGGAGGGTTGACGTCAGGCAGGCGGCCGGTCATAAAAGTCATTGCCGAAACTTTTTGCAATATGTCAAAACAGATGACATATTGCGTCGACCCCAAGTAATTGGGATAAGAGCAAGATGATGATGATAATTTCAGCATTTTATCTGCATTATATCACATAAAATATCAGCAAAATTATTTAATATAACACAGTAAAATTTTAAAATAATGAATAAAATATAAAAGCGCTACATGACATTATGACATTCGCGTCAAAAAACCGACATTCAAATTCAAATCATTTATTATGCATAGATCCCGAGAGGGCACTTACATATTGTCAATTTTACAAAATAAAATTAAATTATCCAATAAAAATAAACTACCACCGGATCGGAACGCGACCGCTACTGAGAAGATCCGGCAAGAAACTCGGCGGGATGGTCTATTATTTTAAATTTTTTTTTTCTTACTAGATATTAATTTGTGTACATGTTTTGTAAGACCTAGCTCCAGTGTGATGCCCTTCGAACTGCAAGATTCTAGTCAAAAGTCCTAAATTATATTGATACACATTATAACTATCTGTAGTTATGTCAGTGTCACTATATCTGTGCCGATAGATGTCAAAACCACATCTAAAAACTTGAATTTAAAATTTTTAAATCACGATCAAACTATTAAATATCCAAAAATAACTACTGCTTATTCATAGTTTCCGTGTGGTGACGGAATAAGAATACAATTCACCACTCCCTGTCTTGCCCGTGGATGTCGTAAAAGACGACTATGGGATATAATAAGCATATAACATCTATTCAAGAGAAGGAAGGAAGGCTCGAAATAAAACCCTATAACAACCTGTTCCTCTTATTGTGGAGGAGGCTTGAGCTCAACGGTGGGAAGTATATGAGCTGAAATGATAATGATGATTCATAGCTTTAAGTTTTCACTTCTATCGCTGAGCCTAATCATTGCTTTGTGTTCTTTTTTCATCTCTTCATTAATTGTATAAAGTATATTGTGCTTGGTTGTAAAGTATCTTGTTCGTGACACCAGACCGACTGTGGAGATATGCGCTATTTTTATTGTAACATAAGAGTTCTATGAATAAGTTGCGTTTTAAAATCAGGCATTAGCGGACCGGTTTTAAAAGCTTAGTTGCTAAGTAGGAGCTAATAATATAACTAAGTGTCAGTAACATCGTTTGCTTCTATTTTTTGCAGCGACTAGTCATTACCACGCCTTTGTTTCAGAAGAATTATGCAGCCATATTTCCCTATGTTATTCGACTTAGAATCTATCACTGAAAATGAATTGGAACTTTGGGTAGGAACTTAGGGCAAGGATTTTATTGCCCATTACTTTTTAACATAACGTATATATTTCAGTTTATACAATTTTAGATATATATCATTATATTTTATAACAAACTTTGTCGTCTATACACAACTTCGAATAATTTTTTTGTATTCATATCCTTATATTATTAAATATAAACAAATTTTAAGTTTTAGTAATATGATAAGTGGGTATGTTCTTCGATTATAGCAATATATGTTTTGTAGTGATATGCACATAAATAAATAGCACAAAAATTAACAGATAAAATATCATATATTATAATATAAAACAAATTATAAGTATATAAAATATTACTATAAGTACTTATGATTTTTCTTATTGTAATTTGGATTTTTTTTTTATTGCAAACGGTGGCAAACGAGCAAACAGTACACCTGATGGTAAGTGTTGCTGCCGCTCATGGACCTTTACAGGGTCGCTGCCTACCGCGAAGAAAGTGAAAGGAATGTGAATGCGTGCATTGAGGCTCGGTGATACCAAGGGCACCACCAAAACCCTCCACACACAAACACCCTCAGAAAGTTGGGCTTCTGGCTCTCTCGCTCACCGAACGAAGCGCATTCATTTAAATTAGCACAGTGTAATATTCTTTTTAGGATTTTTAAAGTCCCTATGGGCATCCGTGACATCACTCACAGGTTCCATTTGAAAATCAGCGCCAGGACTTTGTACCTGGCATATACTGAAATGGACTTCCGGTTGATACATTTCAAACACACGTTGTATGTTTTATTATATTTTGTATAATTATGATAACGGAATGTATCAATAAACTATTCTTGCTTTCTTTTTTCTAACGATTCTCTTAATAGTTACGGAATCTTTTACGTGGCACCATGGTATTCTTGCTTTGTCACAAGGACGAACTTGATTGTGAAACAAAAAAAACAGGTTTTATTTATTTATCACTATTGACAAACATTGTCGGTGTCGTTACGGAGTAAGAGTACAATGCACCACCCCATATCTTGGCCGTGGGTGTTATAAAAGACGACTAAGGGATATAATATGAATTGTGGTTGGACCACACTGTTGACAGTTAACTGTTTACAGTTACGGGCTGGTCCGACCGTGGCAATACCATGCTCTCGCAGAAAATCAATGTCCGAGTAGTAGCAAATTGCTACTAGGGATGATCGATGTTAGAAAAACATCGATGTTAACATCGATGTCAACATCGAAAGCCCAACATCGATGTTCGATGTTTATCGAACACCGAACATCGATGTTAGGAAATCATCGATGTTACAGAAATATCGATATCGTGGAACATCGATGTTACGATATAAAATTCTCTTGGCAAATTTTAATGAGCTTTTTTTAGGAAATCTGTCGAATGTTTTTGACATCGATGTTACGACGATGAAGTAAACTCTTCCAGGCAAAATTTGATGACTTTGTTTTTTAGGAAATTTCGTTCTCGCCCATAGCAACATCGATGTGTTTTCCTTTCAACATCGATGTTACGATGTTTTGCCTATAGCAACATCGATGTTAAAACATCGATGTTTTTCCTTTCAACATCGATGATCATCGAACATCGATGTTCATCGATCATCCCTAGTAGCAATCTGTTACTGCGCTTCGTTCGGCGAGCGAGAGACCTGGAAGCCCAACTTTCTGAGAGTGTTTACGTGTGGTAGATTTTAGTGATGCCTTTAGTATTAGCGAACCTCATTGCACGTATTCACACTTCCTTCGCGGTAGGCAGCCGCCTAGCGAAGGTCTATAAGCGGCAGTAACATTTACCATCAGGAGTACTATTTTTAATAAAAAAAATAAAGCACCCGCGTAAGAGAAGGAAATTTTGAAATAAAACTCCATATTTTCCCTCTAATTGTGAAAGAAGACATGATGATGATTGACGAACATAATGCCGCACCACTTATCATAACATCGTCTATCGTCATTATTAAAACATAATAACAGCTGTTATTTGTCAGTCGTTTAACGAATTAGTCTACTGTTAACTTATTTGACGTTTCGAAACAAATAGGTACACGCCATGAATATTGAGTAGCAAATTACCCGCCATACATATTATATTCGTGTTTACTACACCGTCAGCGTACAAACATAAACAGTATTAACTGTATATACATGCAAATGATTTTTAATGAAATTGTCTTTAATATTTCGCCGTCTGTCGTCCTAATTCTGAATACAGCAAATGCTATGCAATTCTGATATTATTATTAACATTATTATTTTATAAAAATTTTGTTCAATCGTTGAACTATATTGTCAGATCGTATGATTTTGAACATTAGTTTTATTCTGATCGCGATGATCGTGGTGTGCCGAGAACCGTGTGGTGACGGAGTAAGAATAATTAACTTAATTAACAATTCGCCACCCTCTATCTTACCCGTGGGTGATCGTACGAGACGACTAAGGGATATAAAACGCATATAACGTCTATGCGAGAGAAGGAAAACTCGAAATAAAACCCTATACAAACACGTCTGACCAGCGTGGTATAGTAGGTCAATTACCCTTACATTGTGGAGGATAACTGACATACCGAAAACTGAGAAATCTCGCTAAGTGTTTCATCAGGAGAGTAAGCAGCAACTATCTCCTGGTAAAAACACCTAACTGCGACCCGCCTGTCAAGCGTTGCGATTACGTCTGCTGTACCTTCCTTTGCGGGGTAAGATAAAGGTAGATTGGGATCCAATTCGACCTAAATCAAGCTAGGCAGAAGGATTATAAAATATTGTTTCCATTTAATATTTCGAGTTTGGATCTCTTGCCCTTTGAAGGTAATCTTTCGTTTTTAATTAAGCTTCACTACAGGGAACAATAGAAGAAAACTGGAAATAAAACGCAGTGCCAACCCGTCTGACAAGCTTAATAGAGTAGATCAATTTCCCTCCCATAGTGAAGGAGGCTCGAGCCCAACACGATGACACGGTGTGACACGGAACATATTTGTACACAAATCAACAAAATTAAATCTATTTTGACAAATTCATTTTCCATTAACTTCATGGCATTGTATTGTACAATGACTGAATCACATTATAATTTCGTTAATCATACAATATTTTGTCCTTGTCCTTATTTTTGAGTTTGATATAAAAACTATTATAGTACGGGCAGAGCTAAGAGTTAATATAACTAGTAATTGTGTTTGTTTACCTAACGCTTAGTTAACATTTCATAATACGTCGATCAACAAACTGAAAGTGTGCCAGTGTCAAGGACACGCAACCAATCAATTTACGAAGACAATGTGTCATTAAGCGCGGCCTGTATAAAACGGCGAACTCTATAGAGTTACGTATGGTAATTAATTATCTACCAGAAGTAGGATGGACTCATATGAAAATATTTATTTTTACGTGATTTTCAGTGTGATGTCGGGGTAACAATACTATTAAGTTGGGGGAACGTCGAGAGGAGAGGGTACCCCGCGACCGGGGTATTCCGTCGGCCCGACCACTGAAAACAAGTTACCGTGCACCGGTGGTCGGCCCAATGATGAAGGCGATGTGCCACGGATGGGTCATGGGGCCACGCGCCGCCCCTCTGTCACCCTGAACGAAGCTGGGTGGCAGATGCGCTGACCATGGCCCACCTCTAAAAAAAAAGAAGAATACAATTCAGCACTTTTACCACATTCAGCAAACTTGAATAGGAATTCAAAATATTATTTAGGAAGTTTTTGTACCGTATGAAGTACCTTTTTTTTCTTTTCGTTTCTACTACAGAACAAAAAAAAATATTGAGACGTTGTTTGTATTAGAATCAGTCACAGAAGTAATACCGTATATTATCGCTTCAAAACTATTCGAAAAATATTGGAAATTAGAAAATGTTTTAAATTTCTAGGTAACCGAGAACGTTCCCAATTCATCTGCGACTACTCTATCAATATGGCTAGATCCTTAATTTGGCTATGATATTAATCGTGGATTTTCCGTGTGGTGGCGGAATAAGAATATATTTCACCAACCCTTTTCTCGCCTGTGGCTATCGTGAAAATGACTAAGGCATATATTATCATATAATATCTATGCAAGAGCAGGAAAATTTAAAATATAAAATCTCATACAAAGTTGTCTGGCCTGCGTGGTACAGTAGGTCAATTGTCCTCCTATTGAAGAGGAGGCTCGATAATGATATAATTTCATACCGTAAAAACACATTTTACGTTCGTTTTTAATATTCCAACTTTAAACATTAGATAATATAGAATAGAAATAGATATATGACTTAAATTGATACTATGTTTATAACGAAATATACCCAAATGCGTATCATAATCTCCATGTATATAGACATTCTATTTTCTCAAAATCTTATAACAATAATTTCATATTGAATGACATCACTCTTTTACCCTTATCCCAATCCACATGGGATCTATAATAGCTTCTTCGCAATGTACAAGTTAATAGAAAAAAATATATATACTCGCATTGAAATAGTTTCTTGTTAATGTGTTACCATCAATGTTCAGTAACTATCGATTTAGTTATAGAAAATATCGTATATAAAATATCTGATTACTAATCATCATCATCATTACAGCTCATATACGTCCTACTGGTGGGCTAAAGTCTCATTAACAATAAGAGGGAAGTTAACCTATTATACCACGCTGGGGAAAGGGTCTGGTATTTTTTTTTTGTTAGCGTAGGGGCTGGTATAGGGTTGTATTTCGAGGTTTTCTTCTCTTGCATAGATGTTATTTACATATATCCCTTAGTCGGTTTTTACGACACCCACGGGCAAGATAGGGGGTTGTGAATTGTATTCTTACTCCGTCACCACACGGGCAATTAACTATAATCTTAGCACAAATATTTGTTGGGTGCGACTCTTGGTGAAATTCAGACTGTAAGCATTTTTATAATGTGCTGTCTTTGCTTTTTTTGTATTGTACGTCCGACCGTTTTTACGGCCGAAACCGAAACTGAATTTCGGCTTCAGTCTCACTTTCAACCAAAACCAAAAGTTCTGTGTAAATTATAAACCTCGTAGATATTAGATATGGTAGGCCTCGTTTAATATACAAACATTAGACAAGATTTTTTCTGGAGTGGTTATTATATCTGTCTTAGGATCGATTTTTATTGATTGGGCGGTTGGCATTAGATCACTAAACTTGTATAGTTTTGGAGAAATAAAAAAGAAATAGCTCCTTGAGAGGGAAACTGACCTACTATACCACGCTGGTCAGGCGGGTTGGTATAAGGTTTTATTTTGAATTTTCCTTCTCTTGCATAGTTGTTATATCCAAAAGATGCCTTAGTCGTCTTTTACGACAACCACAGGCATGGGATTGTGGTGTCGTGATGATAGGGTGGTGAATATCCTTACTCCGTCCCCACACAGAATAATATAATGTAAATAGTCTAAATTGTTTTAACGTATTTAATTAGTGCCGTTTTTCTAACTGTTATTGTATCCATTAATGAAATGATGTTATAACATTTTATAAGTATCAAAACATCTACAAACAAATCGATGCTCTCGAAATGCCATTACGTAGTGCTCATAACCAAAAATATCTTGATACTTGAAAAGTGGAAGTATTCATAAAGTTAATCCTTTAAGCTTGCTTGTTTGACCAACTTAGATTAATATCAGAATTGAAAATAAATAAAAAAGTGATGTACAATATATACATGTATCCATTCAAGCAGGCATTGGTTGTTTTGGCCAAGGCAGATCAAGTAAAGTCAGAAATTTTCTCATATGAATTGATGTTAATATAATTAAATAGAGGTGGTAAAAGGTTCTCGAGTGGCGATCACGTATCGGACGACGCAATGAAGGACGCCCCTCCACTAGGTGAACCGATCTAGTAAATATGCTGGGCGTCGATGGATGCAAATGGCACAGGACCGCACTTTATAGTGAAACATGAGGTAGGTCTATGTCTAGCAGTGGACGGCGATAGGCTATTTGATGATGGGACATATATAGACTGAGATGATGAAAGGTTTCATCATTGTTTTTTGGAGGGAGGCTAAGTAGCTATTTTAAAAGCTTTTATTTAACTTGCCCTGTTAGTATGTTTTGGGACAAATTTTGCGATTTAAATTAGAACCACTTTCTGTTGTTAGATTGGGTTGAAATTTGGTTTACTTACATAACTTCGGTGACAATGCTATAATATAGTACCATGAAGCTGGTCTCGAGATGGCGTCGGAAGGTGGCCATAGGAGCTCCTAAACTAAACGAAATAAAGCCGTCGAGTTTGGAGTCGTTTGAATAGTCTTGACAAGCACTCTTGTGCTACGTAATACAATATAGATATGCAGGGATTGAGACATGACTAAAAATTTAAAAAATAAAACAATAATTTAAAAAATAAATATATATAAACAAGCTTTTATTTAAATGCTCTAAAACATCATCATCATCATCTTGCTCTTATCCCAATTACTTGGGGTCGACGCAATATGTCATCTGTTTTGACATATTGCAAAAAGTTTCGGCAATGACTTTTATGACCGGCCGCCTGCCTGACGTCAACCCTCCTTGGGAATGTAATCGTTGACCCAAATGGTACCAGATGGAGTTAGTCCGGGTCAATCTAGGGCTCTTAGTCGTCTTTTACGACACCCAAGAGCAAAGCAAGGGTTGGTAGTATTCGAAGCCGCTATCACACAGCACTAAATTAAATGCTCTAAAACGAAGGAAATAAATTTTGAATGCAATCAAACCCACCATTTTATTAAATTATAAAATTTATATTGATATAAATAAAAGCGTGTCGCGAGATTTCAAACAACATCGTACCTATCTACTAAGTAATATTTATTATTAGTATTAGTATAAGTAATATTTATACCAACAAAAGACTAGACGCGTTCTTATCATTTGCTTAGAATTAAAGATAGTTTATTCTTAAAAAATAAAATATATGTTTGTGTTGTAATATACACAGAGTTGGTGCAGCACGTATTTCCTTTAAAACAGATGGAAAGAGACTAAAACATTTTGTTTAGTATTTTGATCAAGTTTTTTACCACTTTGAGAAGAGTCGAGTGGCTTTTCGGAATGTAATCATTGACCACACAGCGCTAAATCGAATTTATTTGCCTTTATATATCTTTTTTATATCTGACATTGAATGAACAACTTTTATCCTCGGCAAGGATATCATTGCCCTGAGGTATAAAAGCACATAGGGCGAAATCTGGAGCAAATTTGCAGAAGGAAGATATTAGTTAGAACTCAATTTATTTGTCTCAACATTTCAGCTGATATATATCCCACTGTTGGACTCGAGCCTCCTCCACAATAGGAGGAAAATTGACCTTACTATACCATGCTGGTTAGACAGGTTGGCATAGGGTTTTATTTTGAGTTTTCCGTCTCTTGCAAAAATCTTATATGCTTAATATATCCCTAAGTCGTCTTTTACGACATCCACGGGCTACTTGCCCGTGGATGTCAAGTGGTGAATTGTATTCTTATTCCGTCACCACACGGAAAATTTATATATTATATTATTTATATACTTTTACTTGTCTACTGTTACTTTATTTATTTAGTCTTACGTCACGTAAGTTTAACCCATTTTTAATTTACGAATATTAGCCCATTAGCATCCAGCGGCACTGCCAGCTGCTATTGAAGTTTCTTGTTAAAAAGTTGAAGATTCTTGGTAAAAATTTAAAAATTACCATTGAATCGTCTCAAAATTCAAAACAGTGACACAAACTATAGTTTCAAAATTCGTAACATAGCCAGCTAGATGGTGATGTATATAATACTTTGAAATAATAAATAGTAAAAACGTACTTGTTATATTTTAAAAAGCATTACACATCTAAAAGTTCGTGTCACGTACCTTAACTACCTTGTAAGCTTTTGTTTAGTCACAAAACAAGCACGACGTATGAAATTACTAAGTAATGACGTCACCACTACGACTACAAGGACCCTTACTTTTAAGAAACTAAACACGTCTGCTCGTATGGCGATTACAAGTAGAATTTTTAATTTAAAGATTGAAAATGTGTACTCGTATGTGAGATTTATTTAACTATTAAGTTAGATTTTAATTTCTAAATTACGGACATTTAGCATTTAACATGCTAGGTTATTTGAAAAAATTTATACTATGAAAAAGAAAATCCAACATGCGGGATTCGAACTCATACCTTTTTTATAATCGTCCTACCATTTGGACCAGCGTGGACTGGCGTCAGGTGGTCATGAAACTACTGCCATAAACGCATATTGCAAACACCATAGATATAAATAGATTATAAGTATATTTACAATAATATAAACTTATACAATAATTATTGTATATATTATAATATATAGACGATATTGTATATATTATATAACTTTGACCCTTAATATCTTTTTAATGAGGGCCCAGTTGACCCTAATATCTGGTAGTTGTGATACCCTCGGGTCCCTCTACCACCCCACCCAAAAATCAAGGAAATCACCAACCCACACGTCTGAGGGTCTCCTTGTAAGGGATAATACGCATATAACATCTACGCAAGAGATGCTAAACTGGATATAAATCGCTATACGAACACGCCTGATCTCCATGGTATAGTAGGTTAATTTCTCTTCCATAGTGCAGCCTGAGCCCTACAGTGGAATGTCTATGGGCTGCTATGATGATAATATGATTTAAGTAGTATATTTTGTAATAGTATATTTTCCGTGTGATGACGGAGTAAGAATACAGTTCATCACTCCCTATCTTGCACGTGACTATCGTAAAAAACGACTATGGGAAATAATACGCATATAACATCTATGTGAGGGAAGTAAACCTCGAAATAAAACCCTATACCAATCTGTCTGACCAGAATGGTGTAGTAAAATCAATTTCCCTCCTATTGTGGGGAGACTCGAACCCAACAATGTGACGTATATGAGCTGAAATGATGATGATGAGTATATTTTGATGATTGTATTACATGCACTTACATATTTTGTTTTTTTACCATCATTACGAAGCGTAGATACGAGTATGTCACATCAATAACTTGGTATTTTAGTTTTGGTAATGTCTTGATAAACTTTTTATGGGTACTTTATTATTTATTAGATTCACACTTATTGGAATGTTGTCCCCGATCTAATGACTGGCGAATGTAAAAGATAAAGTGAATGCACCTATTAATTATGAATTATAGAATGTTTTACGGGTATTCCTCGGAATAAGGAAAATACAAATTCTCTGAACAGAAATATTAAAATTTTATTTACATAAACGTTAAAGTCTAAACGTAAATCTATTGCGGTCATGAGCGACAGTTATCTCTTACCTTAGGTAGACTGCTTACTCGTGAGCTACCAAAGTATTAAAAAAAATGGAATTAATTTTTTATTGTCTTTTGCTTCTTCTTTCTTCGTGTGGTGACGGAGTAGAATACAATTCATCTCCTTTCTTGCCCGTGGTCGTCGTAAAAGATGACTAAGGGATATATTATGTAAATAAACGTCTATGAAAGAGAAGGCAAACTTAAAATAAAAGCCTATACCAACACGCCTGTCCAGCGTGGTATAGTAGGACAATTTCACTCTCGTTTTGGAGGATACTCAAGCCTAGTAGCTGGACGTATGTATATGAGCTGAAATGATTGATGTACTTTTGCAAAATTTATTCCTTGAATTTATACCTCTAATGCTTTAAATATAAGGTTGTATAATCGACGTGATCAATATTACTGTCTTGTAGGCTATTATAACAAGATGATGTATCATCGTACTTAATATATTTTAATCTATAAGATGACTAAGGAAAATTCTCTATCGAAATAGCAGAAAAATATTTTCTTGGGTATTTTATTAACTTTCCACGTAATTATTTACGCTTGCAAAAAATTGGTTAGGTTATTTCTGTTTCTGGGTCGGACATGGATGTTTAGAAATCGATACCAGTGTTTGGTCTAATGTCGATGGAGAGAGAACACGGGGAGGGTCATGGGGCCATGAAAATAAAAAAAGATAAAAGCTGTGCCTGTTTTGCATGTAGGGAGAGTGACAATGAGAAGGCGATGTCCAAGCGGTACATCGACTGCATACTGCATAGCACTGCATCCCTCCATTATGGTTGAGGGGAGTGATGGCTGCTCTAGTAGTTAACTCGTGATCGGGTTCCGCTTGCGGGATCTGGTCCAATCATAGTTTTTTCATTACATTTGTGATTATTATTATATTTGTGAACTATATTATATAATATATAATATTTCGAATGGCATTACACTGGAACTATTAATAAGCATGTTGTAAGATATAATTTTATTTAAAAGAAATTAGACAAATAAATAAAAAATAGACAATCCCGCTGAGTTTCTTGCCGGATCTTCTCAGTGCGGTCGCGTTCCGATCCGGCGGTAATTATAACTTTAAGAAAATGTAAAAAAAATGACAATATGTAAGTGCCCCCGCGGGGTTTATACATAATAAATGATTTGAATTGAATTGAATAGGTTTCTGAAAAGCTGCCCAAATCAGATTGCCCGCTCGGTGGCCCATTCAATTGACAAAGTATGTTAAGACAGCAGGTTGAAAGAACTCACGGCGATCTGCAGTTGCCCCAGCTTGCTTGGATAGAATGTGGCTAGGTTATTCTGTAAACCTGCCAAAAACCGTCAGTTCCAGTTTTAGTTGTTATCATATCTGTTTAATTTGCTTTCCAAGATGATCTAAAAGGTTTGTACGGGTATTAGTCCACACTGGTGACTATGAAACTGCAATATATGGTTTTATAAACAAGTTAGGAAAGATATAAATATAATTATAATTTCATCTTTATATTCTGTGTGGTGACGGAGTAAGAATACAGTTCACCGCCCTATTTCTTGCTCGACATCACTGCTAGAGAACGAAAACTCGAAATAAAACCCTATACCAACCTGGCTGACCAGCATAGTATGTAGTAAGGCCAATTTCCCTCCTATTATGGAGGAGGCTCGAGCTTAATAATGAAATGTATATGAGCTGAGATTATGATGATGATACAGAATTTCTGAGCTTTTATGAATATATCGGATATCAGGCCTTGCTTTTACTGCCCTTTTAAGTAAAATAATAAATATTTAATGCTGCTGTTGATGAGCAAACAAATCTCTCTTAAGGAGCGCGCCTAAATGTAATATTTTACTTTGTAGCAAAACATAGTAGACAATATTTATCAATGTCGAATAACAAAGATAGACCTTCACAGCTACGCATTCGTTGGTAATATAGAATATAAGTAGGTTTATTTATGCTTTTCTTATTGGTTAATCTGTGGCTTTTAAAAGCTTTTAAAACAAATAATCCTCTGGTGGACTCTGCGTGGTGACGGAATAAGAATGTAATTCATCACCCCTTGGTTGCCCGTGGGTATCGTAAAAGGCGACTAAGGGATATAATATGCATATAACATCAAGAGAAGGAAAACTGGAAATACAACCCTATTCCTACCCCCGACACATCTGACCAGTGTGGTGTAGTAGGTCAATTTCCCTAACATTGTGGAGGAGGCTCGAGCCTAACAATGGGCCGTATATGAACTGTGATGATGATGATTAAAACGAATCCTGGTGGTTTCAGACTTAAGTAATTTATTACTTAAGTCTGAAACCAGGATTTGGACCACCTATTTATTTGGACAGTTTGCCATAAATATCATAATATTTTCACCATATAATTATTTGACAAAAATTATGATCGAAAACGTAATTTATATCTTACAATTTCATTATGAATATGTATATATTAAGTTATTTCGATATAATAACATTTATAAGTACCAAGTTTTCTAATTTAAATAATGTTCGCGTCTCGTAGCGCCTGAGAAAATTTGTACGGCAATGAGATTGTACCGAAAGGCACCACTGGTTTTATTGTGTAGGCGTTTTAATTTGTTTAATTAAAATGGAAATTTAATTAAAATGGTGGTAAACTCTGGTAAATTGATGAAAAAAATAATTACATACATATGGATTATCGTGTTAAAACTTCTTTATTTATTATGCTCAATCGCAACACTTAGGGATAATACTAGTTGGTTATGTAAAAATTGGCCTACTATTCTACTATGGTATAACACTTTAGCATAGGTTTGCACCAATTGACGCCCATTATCTCATGTTGGACATATCTAGGTCTCCCTTAAGGGGGCATAATGTCACAATCTTTTACGATAACGAAAAGCCGCTCATCGGAGATGAGACCTATGTTATCTTCACACATAGCTCTTGATTCTATTTAAGTCAGCTTTTACTAAAATATTTTATTTTTTATTTTTAAGGAATTTTAAGAATAAAAATCGGCTAAGTGCAAGTCGGTGTCGCGTATTATCTATAATAGGGCAAAACATCGCGTTTGTTGTATGGGAGCTCCCCCTTAAATATTTATTTTATTTTGAGTATTTGTTGTTATAGCGGCAATAGAAATATATAATTTGTAAAAAATTCAACTGTCAAGCTATAGCGGTTCTTGAGATACAGCCTGGTGACAGACAGACGGACGGACAGACAGCGAAGTCTTAGTAATAGGATTCCGTTTTTACCCTTTAGGAACCCTAAAAAGGGGGCTTCGTCAGCTAGGAAGAGAGAATTTGGTTTATACTAAACTGTTCAGACGTCTGCAATATTTTTTGGCGATATAAATTATGAAATACTTTTATAGTGATATTATGCTGTACGAATACTACCAACGTTTACATTGCTCTGGGGTAAGAGATGACTAAAAAATTTACATAGACCGAGGCCACCTCCATCTGATGCCATCTGGTCAACAATTGAATTCTCAATGAGGGTTGACGACAGGTAGGCGGCCGGTCATAAAACTATTGTCAATAACTACAATATGTACTATGATATAAGAGCATATATCGAGTCAACCCCAAGTGATTGGGATAGGAGCTGTATAATGAGGAGTATTTTGTAAATATATAGTTTACTATAAAAACGTACAAATTTTATGAAAGGGTTTGCCGTCAGGCTGGTCACGGGACGTCAAGAAACTCGGTATCGGTGGGTGGTCGACCCAATGGCGAAAGGGTTTAGGTACAATACGGTGGGTTATGCCCGCACGCAGCCCCAAACGGAATAGGCGGCGTATAGTCAGCACAGTATAGCCCGCCAAAAAAAAAATTGTGCACTACTATTGTGGATCGCATAAATAATGATCCTTGCGTGGGAATTATGTCCAGTTTAAATGTCCCGGAACGTCAATGTTTAGACCATGTTAGGAAATCATCAGTTGATCATTTACATAATAAAGATTTAATGTAAATAATTCTTGGTACTGTACAATATTATGTGCAAGACGAATTTCGAGTTATACAAGTGTTCACAGAACATGTGATTCATGATGTCGGTATTTTAACAACAGTTTACCGTGTGATGATAAATAAAAATATAATTAACCACCACAATGTGAACCGACGTCTGCTGGGAGTCGTTCAATGCGGACGGCACAGGGTCACGCTTTGTGGCGAAGCATGATGGAGGCCTATGTCCAGCAACAGACGGCGAAAGGGTAGATTATGGTATTCTTTATATAACTCAAGTAAATGTGGATCCAATCAAGCTGGAGACTTTTGGTTCAATTTCACGATCAAACTTGCCTGACATCCAATTTCTTACATAGGAGTAATTGGAATTCGTGCAGCTCGATGTAACGACACGACACTTATGAGCAATTTTATCCTTGAGCCAGTTTAGACAAATTTATGTCAGACACAATACCAAATGCGAATGGAAATTTATTTAATTTTTGATTATTTTATGTCCAAATTTAAAACCAGTTGACAAAATTTGCCATACACGGATTTCTTTATGTGCTTGCCTCTCTATCTAACAATGTAACAATGTCTTTTGTAGACAAAATGTGAAATCAATCAATATACTAGCTGTTAAAATCATTTTATCATTTCACCTCATACACATACCACTGCTGGACTCGCGCCTTCTCCACAAGAGGAGGGCGATTGACCTAGTCGTCTTTTACGACAACGACATCCACAGGCAAAATAGGGGTTGGTGAATTCTTACACCGTCATCACACGGTAAACATATATACCTAAAATTCAATCACGTTGTTTGAATTTCTTAATCTGTTGTCGTCCAAATTATTATAACAAAACTTTGGCATGTACTTCATACATTGTTTATACAAAGTCAATATGGATTGCAAAATATTGTTCGCAAGAAGCCCCCCCAATGTTACCGGATACTCGCAGGTGGCAACCGATACCCATGAGACGTAACACAATGCCGGCATTACCAAGGCGAGTTGGTGCACTGGCCCGTGGACTGCAATTACGAGGATATCCATACCGTATTCGCTCCAATAAAGATCTAGACTAGGAAGGAAGGAAACTTATTTTGAACAACATACGAGTTGATTATTATTATTATATCTTCGCAATTTTGTTTATAAAATCAAACGAATCAAGCTTTAGATTCAATAAAATTATGGATTCAATATTCTTACTTAGTAATAAGAGCAATACCTTCGCAAGTTTGCCCTGAATTGCCTTAAACGGATACCTTATTATACATATTTAGGCATCCATATCAAACATCTTAATATATTATTAAGACTTTGACATGCTTTTGACAGCTCCTAAATGCTCTAGTTTAATCCACATTTATTATTTACCTGAGGTAATAGATTTAAGCCAAATATATCGTAAAACTTTTCCCGTGTAATGACGAAGTAAGAATACAACTCTCAACCATTTTTCTGCCCACGGTTGTTGTAAAAGTCGTCTAAGGAATTATTGCAGATAACATCTACATATGTAAGAGAAGGATAATTCGTAATGGAACTATACCAACCCCTCTGACTAGCGTGGTATAGAAGTTTAATTTCCCTCCCACTGTGGAGGAGGCTCTAGCTCAACGGTGGGCAGCAACGTATTTGAGCTGTAATGATCTTAAAAAACTTACACGCCAGTGATTTTATCCCATAATTGAATCTGTCCGATTTTCATTGTATAATTAGATTCGTTAATTAATGCTCAATTACAAACGAATGAATGCGCCATTTTGATTCGCATTGAAATGTAGGACATGCTGAAATAACAATTGATATTGCATTTATTTTTTAATAGATATTCAATTGAGAAGTGATTTTCTGTCACTATGATTGAGAAATTAGTCAATTATACTACGCTTTTTTTTGTGATAGGCTTTTGGTCAACATACGACCTGCGTCTGATGCCGCCCTAGCCGAGGCCGCGGGTGACTGGACCGGGGATTTAGTCCGTCACCCGCAGAGTCTGACTGCGCAACGGTGACCGACGTCCCCGAGAGGGAACCGTGGTCGGTCGTGATTGATGGATGATCCATGGTCATAAAACATTTAGATTGTATAAATAAATAATAATTTTTCGGTTAAACTATTAGCTTTTTCAAGCATTTGTAATGATGGGTATGAAATTACTATTAATAAATGCACGCGCATTTGCACTGTCACTAAAAAAATAGCCTTTTAAACGCAATTTGTGGTTACATTTGTAGAATAAAAATTAATATGATAATTGTTGTACTGTATGTTTTTACGTAGAATTGTACAATTACCAAATTAATTACACCGGCAAACAGAATTCTTAACGCCTATTATGAGAAAGTTTCCAGAATTTTTTTTTGCGTTTTCTTCAATATTTTGCTATACGACATTGATTTAACACACTGTTTGTTTAGTAAATGAGTTAATTGTCCAAACTCATTAATTTCGCACGCTATTTTCGGTACAATATTTTCATTAATGCAATGCGTGCACATTTTTCTGCGTTGGGATAAATTCGCTTTGCTTTTTATAAGCCTGCTTAGGTAATACAATGTCTTATATTGATTAGTATTTTCATATTGATAGTGTTTTAACAATTACCTATAATATATAAAATATTTCACTAAATAGGATTGAGAATATTTCATTATTTATATTGTTTACAGCACCGTATCTAGCCTTAAATATACCGGTAGTTTTCTACTGCTGCTGCTCTTTCTTGGGCTTGCTATAATCCTATGTCGTTTCGATTGATCGGATTAAAATTAAACTATTAAAACTTCCGTTTAAATTAGGATAATTAACTTGACACCCATGCAACCACAATTAATACAGCCTGTAAGGCTATACCTAAGGTATTTGGTACGCCACATAATATTTCGAGATTTTATTTACACACTAGCAATCCGCCCTCACTTCGCTTCGGTTATAGTGGTTTTACCCGCGTAGTTCCCGTTCCCGTGGGAATACCGGGATAAAATATAGCCTAGTTTACGCCCTGATATTATAACTTTCCATTGGTGAAAGAATTTTTGAAATCGGTCCAGCCGTTTTGAAGATTACCCGGAACAAACAGACAGACAGACAGACAAAAATTTTTTAATTGCTATTTTAGGCATAGGTGTCGTGCAAATAACCGTGTGAGCATGAAAAAAACCTATTATTTTGACATTACAAACAGACACTCCAATTTTATTTATTGGTATAGATTGTATATCTGAGACTATCCTTAGCTTTCGTTTCCTTTATACTGTGTTTTTCCTTCATACGAAGTTATAAATCAAAACAACGTAAATCCTTGAATGTTTTTTACACAGCTTTGTCACAATAAAATGGTTTGGCAATTACAAGTAAATAATGCCATGCGCCCCTAAGAAACCATTCGTGCCACGGTTTAAGTGTAGCTATTAAAATATAATTCTATTAGAAAAAATATAAAAAATACATGTATTTTTTATAGAAATAATGAACACTGTTTCCTTTTAGAAAAGAAATTATATTGTTACAAATTTTAAGACTAATTTGATTGATCATAGCATATTACAAATAGTTTAGCTAAGCATGCAAATACATAAAAAATATACATATTGTTCATAGTAAACAGGAGGAGCACTTTGGTTAATGACCGTAGTGTTGCCTGCATCCAAAGAATCTGGATAAGTATTAAAATACTAGACACAAGATAAAAGTAAAACTTTTCTTTTGTAGGGCAACATTTTAAATATTTTCAATCACTTTTCTATAGCATAAATTATGTTTATCATTTTTTTATTTACATAGAAATTATGTAAGCGAGAAGAAATTATGCTCTTCAGTTATACCCGAAGACAAGCCACAACAACTGCCTACATTGCCCGACACAGTGTTTGCCCCCATCACTTTTAATCACACAAAAAGGCTACGGATCAGATTACCTAAATCTTCCCATAGAAGTTGCCATTTAAAATTAAGTAAATAAATACAATGAGAAGGAAAACTCGTAATAAAACCTATACCTATATATATCTACCTATACTAACCCGCGTGACCAGCGTGGTATAGTAGATCAATATCTCTTCTATTATGCTTGAGCTTGAGCTTGAGCCTGGGCTTGAGCCCAGTAGTGGGGCGTATATGAGTCGAGATAATTAAATATAATAAAACTCATTAAACTAGTTTTGTAAATCTTTGTTTAATACACGTAAACTTCAAAAGATATCCGTAAAAATATTTCACCCACATATTTAAATGTTTACGCGATGAATCGCTAATCGTAGATTATATAAGATGACATCCATTCAAAAGCTTTACACGCGATAATTCCTTATAATAGGACATAGACCGACTAATGGGTCAACTGCTCAATTGTCGCTTACCGTATTTATCCAATTGGCTGATTGTTTCCTTGAACCAAGGTTCAGCCATCTATTGTAAGAACCACAGATTGGGTGCGTGGGCGGTACAATTTGTCACGTAATTATTTGCGATGTACCTAAATTAATGGCGTACGCTAATAACACCTAATAAAATCTATTACTGCTTTTGTCATAATCTATTCTTTATTATTAACTATAATGTTATTGATAGGCCATCAAAAACATTTGGAACCGGGTTCAATATTATTATAATTATTGTGTGGTCCACTTCACCAAATTGAAATCTAAATAGCTGCTGACTTATGCAGACAAACTTGAAATGTATATATTAGAAGAATGTATACCATTCTTCTTCTTTTATACACACAATTTCCTTATTTTTTTACAACATAAATTTTCGCTTTTATAAATATAGCTTCTTAAATTCTAATAGTCGCATTTACGTAAGGGAAATAGATAGTTATCATATGCACAATATATCCTTTAGTCATTTTAAGTTTGTATTCTTTCACATCTATATTTTTTTATCAATAATTCTATGAGTACGACGACGAAGACTTCTATCACTGATTTTTGATTACATCTAAATTAATTAAATTGTTTCGGAATAAAGAATTCCTTATGCAAATTCTTATGTCTAAAACACGAAATTAGAATAAATAATACGTATTACAAATATTTATTCATTCTTATCATCATTATCATCATCATCATTTCGAGTTTTCCTTCCCTTGTACAGATGTTATATGCGTATTTAGTCCCTTAGCCGTCTTTTACGACATCCACGGGTGAGATAGGGAGATAATTAGAATAAATAATAAATAAATTGAAATACATAACACATATTACAAATATTCATTCTAAATATGCAAAGAAACCATTAGTCATTAATCCGTAAACATCACTCTCAGTTAGGAAGATAGAAAAGGAAAGTGACCTGTCACTGGATAATATCCTGAGAGGAAACGGGTTAGGCGACTGAATAATCGAATTTTGATAGTACGTTGACGTAAGAAATATTCAAGTTTTATTTGTAGGTGTTTCACGAATTTATTAATAAGTGGTACATTTTATTATTTAACCACCTCTTTCATTCCCATCGTAGCTTCTTATGATGTGACTAGGCGCCTGCTTATGTATATGACTCAAGCAAGCCGACTTAATAATCTTCTTCTTCTTCTTCTTAGTTAATGGCAATGAGCTACAATAATATGAGCTATTGGTGCCAGTGTCGAGTATATTGATTATTATTCATGTCTTTAGTCTTAGTCTTTCAGTCAGTCGTTAGCATGACTAAGTGCTGATATCCAAGTCATGCGTCTCAGGAAATTTGGGCAGAATGTCAAAATGCACGTAATTCACTATTATATCATTTTCAGTACATTTCAGAATTTTATCTGCATTATATTACATAAAATATCAGCAAAATTATTGAATATAACACTTTAAAACACTAAAATAATGAAAAGAATATAAAAGCGCTACATGACATTTTGACATTCGCGTCAAAAGTTTAATAATCTTTAGACCCCGTTTCGAAATTTGAAGTCGCCTCAATATATACTCTTTTTTCATATATTACTAGCTGACTCAACAGACGTTGTTCTGTTCAAATAAGCGCCACCTACCGAGTCTAATTATGAATCTAAACCATTCTCGAATCCCCTTGAAGATGCATAAAAAATATCATCAACATTGGTCCAGCCGTTTAGGAGTTTAGTGCTTAGCAGCCCACATACGTCCCACTATTGGGCTTAGACTTCCTCCACAATGGGAGGGAATTTGACCTACTATACCATGCTGGTCAGACATGTTGGTATAGGGTTTTATTTCGAGTTTCCCTTCTCTTGCACAGATGTTATGTGTATATTATATCCCATAGTCGTCTTATACGACACTCACGGGCAAGATAGGGAGTGGTGAATTGTATTCTTACTCCGTCACCACACGGAATCTTTTGTATGTGTGTTTGTAATTGAAGTTCTTCGAAACAGGTGGACTGATTTTGATGAAATTTTTTGTGTGTGTTCAAATGGGTTCGATAATGGTTTAGATTAATATTTGGACCTGGTAGGTCGCGCTGTGATCGATATCAAAGCGAATTCCTTTTACTGTTGTTTTAGGTTTGAACAGAACAATGTCTGTTGTGTTAGCTAGTAAAAATATATATGTAAATGCTAACCCTAGCTCATTCATTGCCGCTAAATATGTAGTCAACTTATTCAATCAGACATAATTAAAGTCATTAATAATAGTATGGGCAGTGAAAACACATTCGAATTAATTAACTTCGCGATCACTTTTTCATAAATGCTTACTATGATTCCATTTCGCTTCAATTTTTATCATAAATACGAGTGAAACGCTTGATTTGGTCGCTTGATGTCCATGAAATAAGATTGTATGTGGTAATTTAAGTATTGTGGTATTCTTTATAAGGATATTTTTATAAATTGCATTTATTTTAATCCTTTAAAAGTTAATCTAGAAAACTACAATTTTAAATGGAAGTGTACGTATTTCTATTATCTTTAGATACTATATCTTACTTAGATTATTAAAAATATAATAACGATTTTGATTTGATTAAATTAAGCGCTTTCTCGGTCTATATACGAGTATGTATGTCCAAAATTGGGCACTGGTCCTTGGATGAAAATCCATACAATCAGTCTCTTAATCAGTCCACTGCTGCACATAGGTCTCTCAGAGAATGGGATTATAATCGTCATGGGGCCACATTAGGGTACTTGGCAGTTAATGTTATGCAGTTCCCAGGAGCGCGCTGCCACCGCTCCGATGGTCCTGTGGTCTTCACTAATTTGTACGACCATCGGAAAGTAAAGAATGGCGGCATCTTGTTTTCTTAATTCGTCACCACAAGGTAAAATATAATCTCAGCTCCTATACGTCCCACTGATGAATTCGAGCCTTCTCTACAGAGAGATTGAGAAATTGACCTACTATACCAAGCTGATCAGACATATTGACCTTCTTTTGCATTGATATTATCTACATATTATATCATTTTCCGTGTGGTGACGAATTAAAAATACAATTCTCCCTGTCGTGCTACGACTAAGAGATATAATAACCATATAATATCTCTACAAGATAATCAGTAAAATTGAAAATTTTGATTAACCCCCGAAACAAACAAAAATCATAAAAAAAAAGTATTAGGTACGTTCCCTTCAACAGAAATTATCAATTAATTGTCATTTAACGAATATACTGGCACGCGTGAAGCATTTAATCGAAAAATCATACGCTATTACATTATTTTGGAACTGATACTCTTACACTATTGAATCGATATTAACCAAACATAGCTAAGAACCACCGCCAGGAAACTGGCTTTCAAATTTAAAAAATCGCATCGAAATCGGTCCATCCGTTTGAGAGCTACGATGCCACAGACAGACACGCGCACACACACACACACACACAGACATCGACGTCAAACTTATAACACCCCTCTTTTTCGTCGGGGGTTAAAAAGGAAAACAAGAAATAAAACCTAAATACTTACCAAATGTTTGATCACCATCGTACAGTAGGTAGTAGGTATGTATAATTTCCCTTCTGTTGGAGAGGAGGCGACAGCCCACTAGTGGGCGTGTATGAACTGTGACGACGACGACGATTATGTCCTTGATTACTCTTTTACGATATCCATGGGCTAGAAAGACGAAATGGTGAACTGTATTCTTACTACGTCATCACACGGAAATATCTAGTGAATAATTCATAGATATAATTTGTAAGTTGCTCGTTTTTAACCGACTTCAAAAAGGAGGAGGTTCTCAATTCGTCTGTATTTTTTATTTTTTTTATGTTTGTTACCTCAGAACTTTCGATTGGGTAAACCGATTTTGATAATTCTTTTTTTGTTTGAAAGCTGGTACTTCCCGTGTGGTCCCATTTCAATTTCATCCAGTTTCGACAATGGCATCCATGAGAAAACCACATAAGTCTTTAATTTGCATTAAGTATGTGCGCGATAAATGGACGAAATCTCAATAACCACGCCAACCGAAGCCGATGATTCTTTTTTAACCGACTTTAAAAAAGGAGAAGGTTGAGAACCTTCCCTTTTTTAAAGTAAATTCGAATTTAATTGTTTTTTTTTTATGTTCGTTACCTCAGATCTTTCGACTGCGTGAACCAATTTTGATGATTCTTTTTTATTTATTTGAAAGCTGGTGCTTTTCGTGTGGTTCCGTTTTAATTTAGTCCAGTTTTAAACCTGGTATCCATGAGAAAACTATTTAAGTCTTAAATTTGCATAAAGTATATAGTACACACACACATGGACGAAAACTCAATATAACACCAACCGATTTCGATGATTCTTTTTATTGGATAGGATGTACTTCAAGGGTAGTTTGATTAGGTTCTGATTATAGGATCCATGCTAAAGTAACGGTACTCTTTAATTCTTAGGAGCAAATTATCGACACTCGGCTGAATCTAGTGTTGCCCAAAAAAGTCTTGGTCTTGCGATCTTGGTCTTGCGGTCTTGGTCTTGGTCTTGCGAGAAATGCGAGACCGAGACCAAGACCAAGACCGCTTAATTTTTGCAAGACCAAGACCAAGACTGGCCCTGCAAGACTTGAGCAAGACCAAGACTGGGCCTGCAAGAGTCTCGCGGTCTTGCATTTAATTCAAGTCACCATTTCAGCTTATATACGGTTGAGCTCGTGTCTTCTACATAACAGGAGGGAAATCGGCCGTGGCCGGAGGGGAATCGCCACGGTGATCGGCCGTGTTGTTACAGGTCATGCATGTCAAGTTTTCCTTCTCTTGCACCGATGTTATATATTATAGCCCTTAGTCGTGGGTTCGCAGTCGCGGGTAAAATAGGGGGTGATGAATTATATTCTTACTCCGTCACTACACGGCAAGTCAAATCAGTCTTGAGATATCTCAGATAGATATCCATCTATTGGCCAATCGATTCCCAATGTAGGTGTTGGCTTTTCAGAATTACTCTTCGGAAAGGCTTAAGGATAAAAATACCGTAATCACGAGAGTGCTCTTGCCCATTATACATATTTATATATCCGTTTATTCATTAGCCCAACGACGTTCACTGTTGGACATAGAAATATGCCTACAATTAATCTACATAAACGTCCATGTAGGGACAGAGTACGAATATAATTCACCACTCTCTTACCCGTGGATGTCGTATCAAATCGGATCGGGCAATGGTGTTAGGAACCCATGAAAATTGAAATAAATTATCGATTCGTTAATGAATTGAGAGACATGTAAGTTCTCAATTTTGTCATCGTTTTTTCGTGTAAATTTGATTAAAATGTATAAAGCAATGATACTTAATCTACAATATATTCGTATTTTGTTAAATGTTCATTAGAATTTGAATAAATCAATGATTTTTGACGTTTGCATAAGCAAGACAAACTTCGCTTTAATAAAAATCAGCTGATCGGCCGATGACCGTTAATGAGTCGTCTTTGTACCTACGTAACCATTGAAAGGTTCGCGCAAATCTAATACCTATTTATACTGTCGAAATTTTACATGCTTACATATATCCTGTCTGTACATACCTACATAATGCATAAAATTTAAGGCATAAACTCTTACACATATTTTTATAATCACTATAACTTTTACGTTATGTTGTTTTTGTGTAATATACATTCTAATTATGATCTATGACCGTTGAACTACAACATACACGAACAGTTGCCCCATAACCTGATACACCCTGTGTATATAACATATGTGCAAGAGAGGTGAAACTAGAAATAAAACCCTATAACAACATGTCTGACCAGCGTGGTATAATAGATCAATTTTCCTCTTACTGGAAGGAAGCTTAAGCCCACCAGTGGCACTTTTATGAGCTGTGACGATGACGACGAATATCATACATTTTACAAGTATTAAAACCATAAAATTTTAAATCAGTTTTATATGTTCTTGAATAAATAATATATTAAGAGCTACATGGATCCAGCGGCCAAAGTATTTATATAGGCAATAGAGCAACATGTTTTTTCAAGTATCCAGAGTATCAGTAACTAAACTGAAAATACAATAGATACATACCACTTAACTTGAAGGGGAATATAAACAATCGCATTAATTGTAAAAATATCGCATTGATTATAAAAAGACATAAAATTTATTATATCAACTGCCTCGTGTGGTGACGTCTTAAGAAAATAGGGTCGAAAGTCCTGTCATAAGAGTAGTAACGCTGTCTAATGGAACACCAGGGGAATAGAAGAGTAAGTTTCCCCAGTGGTAAGTAAGTAAGTATTGTATTCAATAGTAAACTATAGGCTAGCAGATGGATAGATAGGATAGGATGCTATTTGATTAATTTAGTTGGATTTTTCATTGCCATGATAAATGACTGTTACGTTATTCCAACTGCAAGACTTTGCGAGACTCTTGCTGCAATACCAAGACCAAGACCAAGACTAGGGTGCGCAAGACCAAGACCAAGACGAGACCAGATGTGATGTTGCAAGACCAAGACCAAGACTGGTCCAAGTCTCGTCTTGGTCTTGCATTTGGGCAACACTAGCTGAATCTCTTATAGTATCCGGATATTTGAGTCACCTACCGTAATGTTGAACGGCACTGTCTCAAACGAGCAGCACTATTAGTAGGTTGACTCATAGGTAGAAAAAAATGTGCACTTCACATTCACTAAAAATCAAATGATAAAAATAATTTTCAACAAAAAAAACCGACTTCAAACAAAAAACAATTCCCAAACAAATTAATATGCACTAAAAAGCAAAAAAATAATACAATGTAGTGCCCGCCCAACCTTACAACAACTTGATTAAAAAAAAATAGAGTACTTAATAGTCAATCAAATTATTACGACAATATAATGTAGTTATAATTATTATTATTTTTGGAGTCGGTGTCAGTCAACAAAACTAGGACACCGACAAACATACCGACATAGACATAGACACCGACTCCAAAAATGACAATAATTGTAACTACATTATATTGTCGTAATAATTTGATTGACTATTAAGTACTCTATTTTTTTTTTTTCATCAAGTTGTTGTAAGGTTGGGCGGGCACTACATTGTACAAGAATTATTTTTTTGCTTTTTAGTGCATATTACCTAATTTGTTTGGGAATTGTTTTTTGTTTGAAGTCGGTTTTATTTTTGTTAAAAATTATTTTTATACACAAACGGATTCTAGATACATTTTATGGCCAGTCGATTTTGTATTAAGCCTTTCAATGAGATGGAAATAGTGATAAATTAAAATAATCATTTGAACAATGCTGTTTATGTTCTATCTAGGAAGTGGAAGCAAAAATCTGGTGGCAAACGTTATATCGATTCGTATATTATAAATACAATTCTATTAAATCAAAATCTTTTGTTATAACTTGAACTCAATCCTATACATTACATTTGTGTGTCACAAAAACAAGGCAGTCGGTCCTACTAGGGTTGACCACCGTATTAAATATAATATATTCAGTGTTTTACCACATCGTAGGGTCCTGCGTAGGTTTTAGTAAGGTATACCTTCCCTGGAAATAAGTAATTCAGTGCTTCGGAATGCTTTGCTCTATAGTATATATACATATACAGTGTATTTCGGTTATAACGACGGGGGAGGGACCACTTTAATGTCGTCGCTATATCCGGAGGTCTCTAAATCCGAAATCAGTTTTTCATTAACAGTAAATGTACGTCAAGGAGCCACTTTCACAAGTTTAAGAAACACTATTCACTGACTGGAATTTATTCACTCACTGGAATTAGCTACGTAACTGATTCACAATTTTAACTTCCCGCATATGCTAAGTAACGCTACACACAAACAAAGCATTTGACCATCTGCGAATGTAAACAAAGGATAATCCTACACACAAACGAAGCATTTGACCATCTGCGAATATAAAGAAAGGATAAGAAAGCTTAATAGTTAAAGCTTATGAATGAGACTTTGTGCCTTTGCCGATTCAGTCGCAACATCCGCAAGGAATTTCTAGGAAACTGTCCCAAATAGTTCATAAAACAAGTCGGTATACCCGAATTAGGCGTTATATCTGGAGTCGTTATTACCGAATGAATTTCCTACGAAAGTAAGTAAGCTTTAAATTCTAGGGACGCAAGTTCGACGTCGCTGTAACCGAAAAGTCGTTACAACCGAGGTCGTTATTAATGAAATCCATTGAACATATGTATTTCCCTGTAATATAATAATTAGTTCCTTTTTTTTATTATATTTTATTAATTAGGAGTTTTGTCGGTAACCGACCATGCCACTCCCATATTAAAATTATCTTATTATGCTAACTTAACCTAAGATATCTAAATAAATATCCATGAGGATCCTGGCTTCATCTGATGCAGGTGAAGCCAGAATGCTATTACACTGACCCACATTCATCTCAATATTGCTATCCTGTAGAAGACTATTGTTACGTAGGGCATCGCCCCGAGCATATTCCATCAACAGATGTTGTGCGTCTTCAACCGAGTTACAATACTCACAATTTGGTGAATCCACTTTGCCCATTAGGTATTTAAACACATTAGACGGAATGTGACCAGAGCGAACCCTCATCATGGTAACTACCTGCTTTTTGTTCATGGATATCTTTTTGAACCATGGGTGGCGAGGCAGCTCACACACAATTGGTCTGTACCATATTCCCTTAAATCGTGATAGTTCATCGAAATATTCTCGCCATAGCTGTTGACATTTAATTTTGACTTGGCCCAACAATTCACTGTGTATCGGGAGATCATGACACAAAATCCCATCAGTTATCGCTTCTTTTGCCATTCGATCAGCCTCCTCGTTCCACATGATACCGATATGCGAAGGAATCCACTGCAGCACTACTGTTTTATTTTGGCTTGTGAGATTGCGAATGGAATTCAAAATGCTACAAAGTAACCTCGAAAAGTCGAGGTTATCTTAGCCAGATGTAGCTGACTAGCGCGGTTCTGTAGGTCAATTTCCCTGTGGAGGACGCCGAATTCCAACAGTGGGAGCTATCTATGTGGGCTGAGATGATGATGATATGTCTATATTATGAATAAATACATTTTTCAGTTAACTAATTATATTAGTCCCGGTTTTTTTTTTGAGAAAAGCATCCATGAATGGAATCATCATACTATATGTACCTTAATACTATCAAAAACAAAAAATAGGTAAACCAAATGACTTTTTTAAAACGCCTGTTAACCTGTTTCTTTTTTAAGTTTTATTAATGTTAATAATATTTTATAATAATATATATATAATAATATTTTATAAATGAAAATACGACAACCCTAGTTTAATAAATTTTGTTCAAGTAGCAAACACCACGGTTTTATCGAGAGAAAAAAAACACCGTAGCAAACAATGACAAAGCGAGTCTGAGACACAGCAAACTCAATGCGAAGAAACGAGCCTCCTCGTACCTCACCTATCCCTTTCGAATCTTAAAGATTTAATCGATTTTCTCTTTCTTGCGGGGAAGGGCAAGTAACGGGAGCAGGAGTTCCGATAGCTGTATCATTGCACGCCCTACATAGTAAGAAGGGCCATCATTAACTCTATATTGAATAGATTTTTTTGCTCATGATACGTTAGCGGTACAAAATCGTTTCAGTATGAGTGATGAGATATAATCATTTCGAAGAATTATTTCTTCGCTTCGGTAGGCTTGATGATGATTATTATCATCATTGATATTTGTAAGCCAAGTATATACGACATTTAAACAATAAAATTGAAAGGAGAAGGTAAACTTGAAATAAAACCCTATACCAACCTTTCTGACTATACCATATAGTAAGGTCAATTTCCCTCCTATTGTGGAGGAGGCTCAAGCCCAACAGTGGGACGTATACGAGCTGATGATGACGAAACAATAAAATTATCAAATTATATTTCAAAGTTTTGAGAGCCTACTTCTAAGTTAATTTTGTTAAGTCTAGCATATAATAAAGCAGTAGTAAACGTTTATATAATTACTAGCAACCCGCCCTCGCTTCGCTTTGGTTTCAGCCGCCTTACCGCGTTGTTCCCGTTCCCGTGGGAATACCGGCAGAAAATATAGCCTATATTACACCGTGATATTATAGTTTTCCATTGGTTTCCAAGAATTTTTTAAATCGGTTCAGTGGTTTAAGCGTGAAAGCGTAACAAACAAATAAACAAACTTACTTTCGCATTTATAATATTAGTAAGGACAATAAAAAATAGAAATACTCAAATTGATTTCTCTAAATAGTTAAAAAATATAAACGCCATTAGTGACGAGATTTTTATGAACCATGGACCCATCCTTAGATTTCGTATTCGTATAGATGGCTCGCTCCATAATTCTGTATAAAATGTGTATTTAATCGTTAATTATTTCTTCACGATAGGCAGCGCCTCTGAAATCTCTAAATATAAAATTAGCTTTGAGCTTATGCGATTACCGGGGATCAGTTTGATACACACAGTTAGTAGACCGCGTGAGTGGCCGCCCCACACTTTGTTGTCGTTGCTTTGTCGGGGGTAAGCAGTTAAGCACCTAATCGGTTATTCTCTGGGTAGGTCACCGAAGTTGAGGAATTAGTCCTGGTAGCCAGCTTAATTGACGATGATCGACAAAACAAGTAGATTATGGGGCCTGCATGACCAAACCATAGCCGCTCAAACAAAAGCCTACGCGATTAGCCACCCTAGTGAGACCTGTCTCACTTTCCCTCCCAACGCGGAAGGGGCTCATGCGCAAATTGAAATATATAATACAAACTGAGTCCAAAATAATTTTGTAAAGGAAATATTAGTACGTAAAGGCAATTTGACCACAGAATATTACTAATACTTTAATACATCATTTCTTTGAATGAAACAATTGCTATGCTCGTTTCAAAGTTCTTAATAATTTCGCCTCGTGCATCTATTCAAGCCACGATTTCTTCTCTCTTATTAAATTGCTTTCTAATGGCATTAATAAATCTCTATAATAATACTTCTCAAGTCAAATTATTCACACTGGTATTTAATTTGGGTATTTCCTTTTAAATGAATTTTATTTAGGTAGCGTTATTTTATTATTATAATTAACTCAATATAGAGATGGTATATAGATCAGCAATTTGTGAATTGTGTAAAGAGTTAACCTTTTTTTGGGACCGGCTTTTTTTTGGGACCGGCTTTTTTTTGGAGACAGGTTATGGTATAGGCTGGCGGCTACTGAGTAGGCAGCTCGCGACCCCATAACTTGCTGGGTGTACTTCTTCTTGGCATCAGTGGCATAGAGAATTAACCTGCACAGGAATTTTATCTTAAAAATCTGCACGAGACAAAACGCGTTAAGTAATACATGTCGCACATTGAAACATAATATATCTTTTTTTTTTTCAACTTTTCAGGTAATTATTAAAATGGTTACTATCTTACTTTCCCTAGCCGAGGCCGCGGGTGACCGGGGATTAGTCCCTCACCCGCCGAGAGGCCGACCGCGTGAGGAAAGACCGACCTCCTCCCCGAGGGGGGGATGTCGGTCGATGGGAGGGTACCCCAAGCAGGTTAGAGGAGTACCCCCTGCTCCGGTGGTCGGCCCAACGACGAAGGCGACGTGGTGTTCGGGTGGGTTGCGGGTGTTGCGTGCTTACGCCCCTCTGTCGCCCCGGACGGAGGGTGCGAGGAGCGCGCCGACCGCAGCCCACCCCAAAAAAAAAACTATCTTACTTTAAAGCTTATGTATATCACACACTTGGTATCCACACTTGGTCACAGAATCCTTTAAAATAAAACAATTTTTCTACCAAATTATTTTGACATTTTTTTATCTTCTAGAAATGCTATTTTGCGATAAGGTCAAAGTAGGTTGGTATATAGTTTTGTTTTGAATTTGCCTTGCCCAAAGATATTATTTAAACAATGAGTTACGAGTAAATCTATTGATTTGAAGTAATAAATTAACTTTGCAATCGAAACAGCAGAACTAATAAACATGATTTATTTAATAGAATATGATCATTGAAACTTACTTTTATCATTACAGTAATTAATTATTGTAAGTACGAGACAAGTTATCTCCTTACCATCTCTCTTCTATAAAGATAGTTATCATACAAACTAATGCATGCCAAATTTTAAATTATCTTTGTTTTGGTAGATATTTTTAGTATCGCACTCGGTGGCAAATAGGTGAGTAAATAGAATTCCTTAGTCAAATAACCATGCAATTTTTGGAGTGTTGATATGGTACTGTAACTAAAGGCATCTAAATATGGAAGCAAATGTTTGGAAATCATCTTTCGAAGCTTTACGATCACGTAGAACTTATATAAATACCATCAATAATCGGTTTACACACTAACAATAAGTGTATGTTCACACTAAATTACTGAACCTAAAAGTTCTGCTTAAGATCTAGGCAAGAAATTAAATCTGTTTCATAGCCTTTCCATATTTAAAGTTGCACTATTATAAAATTTTAAATTATTCCATTATTCTTAATGTTATGATAGTAATTATTTATAGTGGAAGGCATCATCATGATCATCACAGCACACTTACGTCCCCCGGGTTGAGTGCCCTCAGCGCTCACCCATAGTCCAGGCTTAGCTGTGAAAGCCATCTGCGGTTAACAGCTATACACATACAAAAAACAAACATTTACGTCCGAATGTTGGGCTCGAGCTTCCTCCACAATGTGAGAAATTGGCCTACTATACCACGCTGTCCAGACGGATCGGTATAAGGTTTTATGTCAAGTTTTCCTTAGAGCGCAATAGTAGGACGTATATGAGCTGAAATGATGAAACTGTCGATTGAAAATCTGTGGTCTGCGGAGGCTATTAGTAATATCATAATGTATCTCATAGACGTGCAAATTTCAAATGCATCAAAATATATTCCTGTTAATTCACCCCGTCGGCCTTGGATGATAAATGTTTTGCAGTACGTTGCAATATGGGATAATGTGGGATGTCCGTTAGTTTGCCATAACACTGATATAGATCACCGACACAGTTATTGTTAGTCGGCATCGACCTTGGGTTACGCCATTTTTTGCCGTAATAGAATTATATGTTGAATGATTTACAAGTTCTTTTGTTACCGCGCCTGTGGTTATTCGATTAATTCTAATGTAATGTGGGTTTCTGGTGGTTACGATCAAGATTAAGTATTATATAAATGTAAAATCAATGACTTCTTTTAACTTCAGGATTAGGATTCCAAGTTGGATTAATTGTTTCGAGCTTCCTCCACAAATTGACCTTACTGGTCAGACAGGTTGGTGTAGGATTTTATTTCGAGTTTTCCTTTTTTTTATTGCCGATGGTGGCAGACGAGCAGGCAGCACACCTGATGGTAAGTGATACTGCCGCACATGGACCTTTGTAATACCAGGGGCACAGCCAGGCCGTTGCCCATCGTGAAGAAAACACTCTTCTTAAACCTCGTTTAAAGGACATGTCATAGCGCTTTGGAAACCCAGCAGCAGGTAGTTCATTCCAGAGCAATGGATGAACCTTGCTGCGGTATCGAGTAGTACGTGGGTAAAACGGTGACGGTGGTACTAAGTCAAACAGTTCCTCAGAGCACTTCCCATGAAAGAACCGATAGAGTACACAGAGTGACCCAAAGTCTCTCCGCCGCTCCAGTGACTCCAATCTGTCAGTAAGATTGGGATCCCCGACTATTCGAACAGCACGCCTTTGGAGGGAATCAAGTCCTCCTTCTCTTGCATAGATGTTATATGCGTATTATATCTATATCCCTTAGTCGTCTTTTACAACATCCACGGGCAATATAGGGAGTGGTGATCTGTATTCTCACTCCGTCACCACACGGAAAAATATAATTCAGTTCTTTTTAAGCCACATTTAGTTTTAAAGACATTCGAGCCTTCTTATTAAACAAAGGTTCTTTACGTTAAATGAGAAAGAAATGGAGACGTTTCTATACGATCTTTTGTGGCGGTAATTGCACATAATGTCTAATAAACAACAAAAGTATGTTTAACAACCATGTTTACAAAGCCTATGGCGCAACGAAAATCTTAGGTAACTTTAGATACATTAGCATTGCTTTGTCTTTCGTAGAATCGGTGTTATTAATCGCCATTACCAATTTTTCAATCATACAAAGTAGCGTTTGGGAAAGTAAACTCATCGAGTTGATTAACATAGCTGTATAGAAATTTTGGTCATAAAGACAATACTGGCAATCTAAATCAAATGTTCGTGGAGAACATGACGTCGACATACGCAGAATACTTATAGCTCAACCTTTGTCAAACATGGTAAAATCATTAAAAAAAATAAAGGAAATTAGAAAGACTACAAACCTTAAAGGGAGGACTTTGTCTTGCCGTTAATACGCGATGTAATGAAATATATACTGCGATATAAAAAATAATTCTAAATGAACGCTAAAATCTATAACAGCCTAGTCTTTTTTTAAATATTATTTCATGATGTTTTTTTTATTAAAGTTTTTTTTTTAAGACAACACCCTGCACTAAGGAAATAATCCTTGTATTGCGGGGGACTTTACAAACATATAATTAACGGACACAAATTACATCCAGACTCAGAACAACAATTTGTGAATCGCACAAAGTGTTGTCCTGCGTGGGATTCGAACCCCCGACGCTGTAGGTCGCTATCTTAATCACTACGCCATCTGTGCAGTATTGTGTCTGATTACAGAGGTCCCATGATTTTGTCGCGTATTTTCCGCTGAATAGAAAAAAAATCTAAAAGAAGAATTCAAAAAACCCATAAAAATCGCGATCTTGTAGTTCAATCGTATCATTTCTGCCAGATTTAAAGTTAATACTTGGACAGCACCACCAAAGCAATCACTGAGCCACTTGTATCGTCAATATGGCCCAGTGGGTCTGCTTGTCGTCTGGTGTGGTCGTCGAGGCGTGACAATTGCTCAGACGCAGTCCCCAGTGCCGCAATGGCGGTGTGGTGTGGCGCGCGCATTCTGCCGCTTGAACGTCGCGTCTACTCCATCACTCTCGTGGTGCGTCCATCATTATTATAACTAGTGTTAGTGCTATTTAGTGTGTGCATATGAAACTGCTATTGCAGTGCTATTTACGAAACAACATGCCTTGGATTTACCATTTCAACCTGACAACACAGTTCTTTTTTTAATTGTATATGCGTAATAAATAAAAAAATAATATAGCAACGATAAGCCATCTCAAATGTTTAAATTAAATAATTCATCCTGTGTCCTTGGATGCTGAAGTATAAGAATCCTCGAAAGTGTAAAAACCGAATAAAAAGTTATGAAAAGCCCGTAAAATAAGTTGTTTGCGTTGTTTAATATTCACTGGTATGAAGAGGATTATAATAAAATTTTTGTTTTCCCTCGCAGAGTGACAGAATGATGTAATAAAAAAATATCAAAAAACAAAACATGGTTCCGAAACACTGTTTTTAATTTAGACGGTTGTTTTTGTTTAAAAGTACAGTTAAACAAAAATAATGATACCTATCTATCTATATTAAAATTGTGTAATAATGATTCTTGTCACGCAATTGTATCACGAACTGCTGAACTTTTGTTTATGCTGCCAAATTTATAGGGAATCTACGAAAAGAACTGAAAATAAAAATGGAAGGGAAAATTGTCCATTACCATGCTGGGCAGACGGATTCACATAGCATTTTAGTTAGTGATTGATGTTTGTGCAAGCATTACATTTTGTACATTGTAAAATATTTTATTTTACGGATTTTATTGCGTTTGTTTTTGTTTTTTTTTGACATTTTAATTGGTGAAAATCTGAAAATATATTAAAGAATCTAACTAGATATATGTCTATAGTAACTGAACTAATATAAATAGTTTTATATTTATATTATTTACAATTATAATAAACTTATAGCTTTGGATTAGATCTCAAAACGTCAATTTGTGATCACGAAGCGAACCATCCATTTCGTTTGAACTTATTGCTCTATATAAAGATTGCTTAGTGGTTATCTCAAATGTAATCTTGGAAACAAATTATGCCCGATTTTATCTACACTAATATTATAAAGAGGAAAAGTTTGTTTTTTTTTGTGTTAAAAATATATTTGTAATGAATAACTTCAGAAACTACTGTGCCGATTTCAAAAATTCTTTCGTCATTGGAAAGCTATATTATCCCTGAGGAATATAGGCTTTTATCCCGATATTCCCACGGAAACGGGAACTATGCGGGTAAAGCGACTATAACCGAAACGAAGCGAGGGAAGGTTGCTAGTTTGAAATAAAATTTATTTTGACGTTACTATATTGCGGTAAGTTTGCTTTTGTTATATTTTGTGAACACTCACGTGAATACTGTGTCGACGGGGTTGGTACTGCAAATGCTGTTCTGCCAAGCAAAACACCGAAATCAAGGACTCGGTGATCTGGCCGACTCCGATTATCAGTCCAAATGGTGAAGGGTAGGCAATATGGCGGGTAATAGTGCTACAAGGTGCCTTGTCGCTGGCCTGGACAATTCAAACAGAATGCAACCGGATCACAGCTTGTTAAAAAAATAGCTACTACTTTTCATCAGTTGTAATTTTTACTGATATCTATCTGTTAATCACATGTGGTCAAGGACATTATAAAATGTGATTGCGAATTGGCGAAGCGTAAAATATCAATGCAATTAAAATCACAGCCATACATTTGAATACATTTTAGTGGGAATACTCTAGCTGTCGTTCGTAAACAACGTTTAAATAAAAATGTTATTGCTTCGTGGAAAAAAATAAAACATCATCACAGCCCATATACGTTTCACTGCTGGGCTCAAGCCTCCTCCACAATGAGAGGGAAATTGACCTACCAGGCTAGTCAGATAGGTTGGTATTGGGTTTTATGTCGAGTTTCTCTTCTCTTGCATAGATATTGTATGAATATTATAATCCTTTAGTCGTCTTTTACGAAACCCACAGACAAAAATGGAGGTGATTCAATATTTTAATTGAACTCATTTAATTTTATGTTATGAAATTATCCTTTAAAATATTTTAAGCTTTATGGAAGTACTGCTTGCACTTGTTTGTCCAATATTAGTCTATGATAATCTATTAGACCTGTACCTTTTTGTTCATGAGTAATCGATTACCTAGTGGTTACGGAGTAAGAATACAATTCCTCCTTTCTTGCTTGTGGGTATCGTGAAAGTCGACTAAGGGATTAAATAAGTTTATAACATCTATGCAAGAAAAGGAAAACTCAAAATGATACCCTATACTAAGACGTGTGATCACCGTGGTTATAGTAGGTCACTTTCCCTCCTATTGTGGAGAAGGCTTGAGCCCAACAACGTATATGAGCTGAAATTATTAAGATGATGAAGCTACTAGGCCATGGAGTTATTAGGGTGCTATATTCTCTGTAGAAGACACCAGCTACATGTTAAAGCACCGCGCTGGTCCTTCTAACCACGTCTTACTGGGGGCGACGGCTATACTCATTGCATTCATTCCTACATACCTTATTCCGGTCTCATCGTAGTCCCTCCACCGACATCGACGCCTTTATTTCAAAACTTAACAATTTCAGTCGCCCACCCGCATCGTTCCCGTTTCCGTGGGAATGCCGGGGTTAAATATAGCCTAACTCCTTATAAAGACATCTACCTGGTAGTAAAATATTAACAAAATCAGTCCAACCGTTTTGAAGATTACGTCAATCAAACAGACAGACAGACAAAAATATTTTAAACTGGTTTCTAGGCATAGGATTCGTGAAAATAACCGCGTGAACATGAAAAAAGCCCGGTATTTTGACATTACAAACAAACACTTCAATTTTATTTATTTGTCTAGATTAATTTACAATCTGAATGGTGATTTGAAATGAATACAGTACATATTTTCGAGTTGCAGAAGATTTCAACTCTGAGAATCGAGTTACGCTAACACGTATATACATAATTCTAACCTTTATTTATAAATAAAATTTTCTACTGGATACGAAGAAGGCCTTAGTGTAAAGAGACCATATAACGTATATGTAATTTTAAATACATGGTTACAAGTACTTAAGTGTTATTTGTTTAGCCTTTTTTTAAGACAACACGTTGCACTATGTAACTTATCCTTACATTGCGAGGGACTTTCACAAACATACAAATTAACTGACACAAATTACACCCAGACGCTGCATAACAATTTGTAGATTGCACAAAGTATTATCCTGCGTGATAATCGAACCCACGATACTAGCATGGTACGTCGGTATATTATCTATTACGCCATCCGTGCAGTCTTACTATGGTACTTTCAAATACTTGTACTTATATTTGACCAGCACTAGCGCAGTGGTTCAAATCGACCAACATCGAATCAAAGTTTCAATTGTATTTATTTCGGTATCGTGCCCTCAGATTTCACGGTGGGATCATCGACCCGACCAAATAGCTTATCCGTAAGAAAATGTTAAATGTAATTATTCGCTCTATTTACTCGACACGAAGGGCTAATCTGCTTAGCTGTTAAGTATCGCCTATCATAGTGACACTTGCGTTAAATAATTTTCTATAATGGTTATTTTTAAAAGGTATCCGTCTTAAAATAGCAACAAGCTCGTTTCTTACGTGGAACTAGAAACTTTAACTTAATTTCAGGATTTAGGCGTGAGTTTATTAAATATCCTGTGTGGTGACAGAGTAAAGAATACAATTCCCCGCCTCCTATTTTGCCCGTGGGTGTCGTAAAAGTAAATTAAGGGATATCTGAAGGCAAACTGAAAATAAAATCTCTCAATGTGGAAGAGGCTAGAGCCCGGTAGTGTTATTAGCTGTGATGATGATAATGAAACTATTTTTGGCGTAACTAGACTTATGCCAAAAATGTATTGTTTCCAAAAAAACCATTATTGCAGCACCACGTATATAACCTGAATAAATTCTCTTGGACTTTGCAACCATAATTTATAGTGATTTAGTTATTGCATACGTCATAAATTATCATGCTACAAGTCGTAGCAAGTCAGCAGTTATGCATTAGATTGTTTGCCTTATATGTGATGTTGTTTTTGTTTGTTCTTAACCTATCGTAATCTTATAAGTTATCACAGCTAGCCAACCTGCCAGACATTACTGTAAGGCAGATCAACTGACTGGACCGGGGAATAGTCCGTCACCCGCAGGCCTGCGAGCTGCCAGCGTGAGGACGACCGATGTATTGAGAGGGGCGTTTGGGAGGCAGGGCACCCGAAGGGGTATCCCGCCGGGCTGGCCACAGACGACAAGAAACTCGGTGCGAATGGCCGGCCCAATGGCGAAGGAGTGGGCATACAGTGGGTTATGGGGCCGCGCGCCGCCCTAGCGTCGCCCCGGAGAGATTGGACGGCATGTGTGCTAACCATAGCCCGCCCAAAAAGAAAGGCCTTTTAGGATAAAATATAATTATTTTTACACAGGATGACTAAAAATCTAAGAATAAACTTATACATTTCGTATACAGGATTATGCAGAACAGTATTCTAAACATTGGTATAATAAAAACAAAATTAAAACGCTTAATATCCATGAAAATAGATTAATTTCGTAAGATTACTAAAAGCAGCGTGAGAATTGATTCTGTTGTGAAGTCTTTGGAATTTATACAAGTGTGATGTTCTATTGTAACCTGAAGATTAATATACGTAATATAATAAATTATTATTAATAAAAGATTTAATAAAAATGTTAAAATGATTTTTATAAAAGCAGATTATATAATAAATGTCTGCCCTTTAGTATATTATGTAAATTTCATGCTAATGCAGTGCTGTCTTGAATAATATTACACGACACCCTTCTCACTTAACATAATTTTACTCTTCATTATAACACAATCATACAGTTTTTAAAAGTCCAGCACGCATATTTAGTTTAAAAAGATTTTATTTTATCGATCAAAAAATGAACTGTTTATTTTTTGTTACTAGCTTAGTTCGTGGCGTCACTTGTGTTAATGCCATTCATTCAACTCAGCCTATAGTCCCGCTAATGATTTCTGATGTTTACGTGAGCATTACACATTGTAAATAAAACTACGGATTTTATCCTTCCCTTATATTAATGTCAATTTTGTTAATTAAATATTTACCAAGATTTAGATTATACTTAGCGAGATAAATATCCTGTGTGCTTTACAAATTACAAACTATCTTTGTGATAATTTTCATCCTTATTCGTTATACCGGTCTGAAGTACATCAGGTGCTTAAGAAGAATAATAAATATCTATAATTACTAAATAATAAATATCTATAATTAATTAAAATTAAAATATTTATATATAAGGAAAACAAATGAGAGTAAATTTCTCCGCTTCACTGTACATCGGTAATGGAATGGAAATACTAATAATTTTTAATTAATTATAAAATTAGCTTTGTCGTTCGCGTGATATTGTAAATTACATTGCTTCACAAATATCTATTTACAAACTATGCTACGGTGAACCCGGTGAACTTTGTGCACGTAACTGCAATTGATTTGGTTATAGCTTTTCATAAACCAAAATATGTGTCTGAGTTGATTTTAGAAATCTAATACATTGACAGTAAGTAGTAATCAAAAATACTAATTTAGACTTTAACGTATGTCAGCTTTTTATAAACCACACGACCACACCATACAACCACATTTCAACTATTGAGACGGACAAAATATAATATTTAAATCGGTCTAGTTATGTTAGAGTTAGATCTATACAAATAAATAAAATTAAAGTGTCTGTTTGCGATGTCAAAATAATGGGCTTTTTTCATGCTGATACCGTTATTTGCACGATACCTATGCCTAAAAACAGGTTTAAAAATTGTTTGTCAGTCTCTTTGGTTGTTTTTAGGGTTCTGTACCCAAAGGGTAAAAACTGGACCCTATTACTGAGACTTCGCTGTCCGTCCGTCCGTCTGTCACCAAGCTGTATCTCAAGAACGGTGATAGCTAGACAGTTGAAATTTTCACAGATGATGTATTTCTATTGCCGCTATTACAACAAATACTAAAAATAAAATAAAAAATATTTAAGGGGGGCTCCCACACAGCAAACTTGATTTTTTTGGTCAATATCGATAATGGCAATAGGGAGGCACTTGTTTACCTAGTCAATGGTACGGTACCCTTCGTGCGCGAGTCCGAGTCGCACTTGGCCGATTTTTTATAATCTTAAAAATGGTCCGACGGATTTTGATAACATTTTACCACCAGGTAGCTGTCTATATAAGGAATAACTTGGCTATATTCTATCACGGTATTCCCAGGGGTAAGGCAACTGAAACCGAAGCGAAGCGACGGCGAGTTGCTAGTAAATATTAAAATCGGTATAGTCATATTAGAAGCAACCTATCTATTAAATTTTCAAGTGTAACAATAATAATATAACCGTGTCATAACATCTATCGCCCACTCATAGAAAGTAATGCGGCAATAAATTAAAACGAACAGATAATATCGCAGATATAGATTAATAGTGAATTAAAAGGTTAGTTGCTTTTCTCGGCGAACCATACATAACGTAATTGAAAGGGCTTAGAGATATCTATATAATTGACGAAGAAATATTCTAAATGGTTTCAACGATGTATAGATATTTCTAGAAAGTGCCATAATTTAGTCAGGTACATTAATCTCTTTTGAAAATTATGAGTGTTAAACTAGCCCACAATATTATCGACTGACCTAGTGCAGGTTTGTGTACAGTTTGAAGTTAGCATCTTGATTTAAAGATGGCGCTGGATTTTCTATCTTCGGATTTTTAATGGAACGATCATTTTATGTGGGAATATTAGACAATCACTAAGTCGCAGTATATGTAACTCATACCTCAAGCTAACCTAGAAATGTGATTAATGTTTATGCGTAGATGATATTAGGCTCGATTTATAATGAAATTTGAAAGTTAATCTATCTAGGTACTAATTTTAAGTGAAAGTTACTTAATGATACGAATTTTCAATTATAAATTGGTATTATGGTCTTCAATGAGACTATCATAAAGGTCATACAGGTTCAAATCCATGGCAAGCAAGTTTTTAAAAGTAATATATCTATACCAATAAATAAATTGGAGTGTCTGTTTGTAATGTCAAAATAATAGGCTTTTTTCATGCTCACACGGTTATTTGCACGACACCTATGCCTCAAATACAGATTAAAAAATTTTTGTCTGTCTGTCTGTCTGTTTGTTCCGGGTAATCTTCAAAACGGCTGGACCGATTTCAAAAATTCTTTCACCAATGGAAAGCTATAATATCAGGGCGTAAACTAGGCTATATTTTATCCCGGTATTCCCACGGGAACTACACGGGTAAAACGACTAAAACCGAAGTGAAGCGAGGGCGGGTTGCTAGTTATCAAATAAATGCTGATTATCGCTTACTTTAACAATTAAGGTTAGGAAACCAGTGTGGTACTGGTGACAGTTGCCTGTCTACTGCCGCGTGCCGATCCGTCTGGCGTATTACCACACTCGCAGAATAGCGACGTCCGAGTAATAGCAATTTTTTAATGCGCTTCGTTCGGTGAGCGAGAGAGCCGGAAGCCCAATTTTCTGAGGGTGTTTGCGTGTGGTGGGTTTTAGTAATGCCTTTAGCATCACCGAACCTCATTCCACGCATTCACAATCTCTTTACTTTCTTCGCGGTAGGCAGCGGCCTTGCAAAGGTCCATGAGCGGCAGCAACGCTTACCATCAGGTGTATTGTTTGCTCGTTAGCCACCATTTGCAATAAAAAAAATAATCAAAGACGCTACAATTACGAATAATAAAGTGTCCGAGAATAAGTTGTTATAGTCACTACCACCACAAATTGTCAAGCAAGCGATTGTTAGCCGCAACGTTATTGTAACAATTCAAATATTATTTGACCAATAAAATTAACAGTTGTCATTTTTTTTACAGATAGACCCAAATACAGCCTTCCTACGAGCGGCCCGTGCTGGACAGCTTGACACAGTCGTCGATTTGCTCGACTCCAGTGCAGTCAAAGACATAAACACATGCAATTCTGTAAGTAAATTTTTATCTTTTCATCGTCATGATGAAAATCGTTTAAAAGTTATGTTTCTATAGACTATATTATCATCACAGCTCGTATACGTCCCACTTTTGGACTAGAGCCTCCTCCGCAATGAGAGGGAAATCGACCCGCTATACCACGGTAGTCAGCGAGGTTGGTACATGGTATTTCGAGTTTCCCTTGTATATGTAGATGTTGTAGGCGTATAATGATCTCGTTATGGCTTCTATAGATATAGAAAAACATATCTTTCTATAGATAGTGTATTTTTCTAGATAGAGGTTTATTATATTATATTCTTTCCTTTTATATGACAGCGAGTACGCAAAATTTCATAAAGCATGTGCTACACGTTTTCAAACAGTGGTTTGAAACAAATGTTTGAAACAGTGTAGATAGATGTTTTATGCCAAATTTCGTATGACTTTTAAACGCCCTTGGTAGCGAGGCTTGTGTTTCAAACCACTGGCCAAGCGGTGGTTTTTATCTTGTTTGAAACCATCTAGCCGCTTGTTTGAAACCAAACGAACGACAGTCACGCTGCAGAGGTCAGCGCAGGCGCACGCGACGACGTTCTGCGCACAAAATGGCGCGTGAGCAGACGGAACGCGATCGTGATTTTATTACTCAACCTCTCGAGTTATACAAAGAGTTGCCCTGCCTTTGGGACTTAAATTATGAAGGGTATAAAAATAAAACACAGAAAAGAAATGCATGGGATATTTTAATTTTATCCTTCAATTGCACACAAAAGTGCAAGACTTACTCCAACTTTTTGTTGTTTTGATATGTAAGGCGTCATGACGTCGTTGTAGTGATTATACGGTACGCGAGCGTAAAGACGTCCTATCCGCGCCACGTTCTCTAAACACTGTTGGTTTGAAACAAGCTTAAAAACCATGTAGCCAGGAAAGTGCTTTTCTGCCTTTTCTGTTTCAAACCACTGTTTGAAACCGTGTAGCACATGCTTTATGATCAATAAAGCAGACGGATAAGTACCTTCGTTATTTTTTGTTTCATAAAAGTATGTTGTCAGTGAGAAGAGTTATCATCATTAGTAATTGCCAAATACGCGTTTAATAAAAATCCATTTTAGTCAATAACTGATATAGAATACAATATTGAATTAAAAGATTGTTCAGTCCCTGGTGACTACAGAACCGTGTTACGCACTCGCGATCTCTCAGGAGTTGATTGTTGCAACGGTAACGACGCAATTAATTGTATGAATATGCGCGTGCGTATTAAACATTCGTATTATAAAGAAGCGGTATTCAAGGTTAGGGTTGGCAAAAAAAAAATCACCTTGGCAATTTCAATTCAGTGCCGATATGTCATTATCTCAGCTTTTATACGTTCTACTACTCTACTCGCTCTATCCGCTACAGAATTAGTTATTAAATTTTGACCCACATTTTGATACAAAGTCTCGGTAATAATGATGACTTGTTGGATGTGAGACATCTTAGTCCGTCCATGACCATGAACACTGAAAATTTGCCTTAAAAATGGTTTTATAATTTTTTAGTTAAATTGGAATTAGCCTCGTTAAATTCACCTAAAATTGTCTGGCATGGTCTAACGACTATTGTTTTGTAACACACACGATATTTTCCTTACCCTCCTAAGCTTAATGATTTTAGAAATTAGTAGCAACCATTTGAAAACCACTAAGCGGTTATGGAATGATCGTCTTATGGTGTTACTTACACCGTCATTTATGGATCCGTGAAATCAGCTTTCTATTCATGATTCACCATTCTCTACGTACCTAAAATTATTGGGGATTGATTCGGAGTGGGATGGGATTCACAAAACTGGCTGATTGATCTTTTGGAGAATTGCCATATTCACTCTCCTCAAAACTTATAGCACCAAAAACAAATTCTTGTCTGCTTGTTAAGCGTAATGTTTATAGCATGACTTATGTTTAGCACACCTAGCAGTGAGCGCTGATAGTTCGATAGATGGATAGGTTTGAATATCAATCCGACGGAACCAGGTGGACGACTTCGTAAAATTGGTGGGTGTCGTTGGATGTGGGCGGCAAAGAACTGCACTTTGTAGCAAAGCGTGAGGAAGCACTAAATCTAGCCATGGACGGTAAAAGGCTGAATCATGATGATGAAAACAGTTATCAAGAAATATAAGCTCGATCAGAATTAGGTCGTGGATCTACCGGAAACCGATTGTATCCAATTGCGAACCTCAACTTACCAGAGAAAATATAAAGAAAATAATCGAAGTTCATCCAGTGTTTAGCAGTAGCTTAGAGACATACGTACATACTGAAATATTATAATATTTCTGTGTCAAGACGATACAAGAGTTATTTATTTTCGTACCTCTAAAGGCAATCTATATAAAGATGAAATTATATAGTTTAAAATAGCTAGGCACCGAGCGAAGGCCGGTTTACGAGGGAACTCTTAAAAGCAAGCGGAGTACCTGTACTTGAAGTTCTTCAGGGCTCTCTAAATCCACTTCTGACAACGTCGAGGGTGTGATGCCAGAAACTTGGAGTATAAGTGCAGTCCTGTACTTACTTCAGGAAGTGCAACAACGCCACAATAATATTATATTTTTGCTTGTAAAACACCTTTATCTATTGTATATTTCTATAAATTCAAAATCTCAAACGGTCTCGAAGATTACCATGAAATTTAGCGTACGGGAGGTTTTGGGGACGATAAATATATCTAGCTAGGTTTCATTTATATAAAATCTAGTTTTATCAGTGTTTATAAGTTTAATATAAATAAAATATGAATATAAATTTTGTTACTGCCATAAATAATTCAGTTAGGCAATCGAGCAGTCTCCTAATCGAGACAACCCCAGTCCGATCTTGGGATTTCTCCCTTTTTTAATTTATTTTTTGTGGCAAAAAGATTCTTCATTTGTGAGAAATACTATTGTTATCTAAATACATTGAACTAAAAAGACGATTTACCGGAAAACAAATACTGCGGTAATTTCTATTATCTGGATGCTAGATCTTAAGCTCGGTTTCATCAACAAATCCTAAATTTTAGGTAACACCTAAGACAATATAAATGATGTATATCGTCAATGTTATCATGTGTTTATTTATTACTAGCAACTCGCCCGTTTCTTTTTTTTTTTTTGGGGTGGGCTGCGGTCGGCGCACTCCTCGCACCACTCCATCCGGGGCGACAGAGGGGCGTAAGCACGCACAAACGCAACCCACCCGAACACCACGTCGCCTTCGTCGTTGGGCCGACCACCGGAGCAGGGTTACTTGTCATCAATGGTCGGCCCGACGGAATACCCTCTACTACCCTCTCATCGACCGACGTCTCCCCCTCGGGGAGGACGTCGGTCTTTCCTCACGCGGTCGGCCTCTTGGCGGGTGACGGACTAATGTCACCCGTGGCCTCGGCTAGGGCGGCATGACGCGCAGGTAGTCGCGCCTGCGCCGCCCCAGTCGCCGGCGGCGGGTCGCTTCGTCGAGACTGCGCTCCTCGCGCGCGCTACCCGCCGCCTCCTTCTGCGAGATCACTGCCTCGCAGAAGGCTGCGACCGCGTCCCGGTTTCGACAGCGTCAGAAATTGCGACGAGTTCACGACGCTGCTCTGCACAGGCGGCACAAACCTCGAGCGTATGCTGCACCGTGTCCTCGTCGCTATCGCAGTGGTGGCAAGACGGTGTGCTCTTCCTCCTAGCGACCGTGTACAGGTACTTGCCGAAGCATCCATGCCCCGACAAGACCTGCATCAGTCGGAAGGAAAGCAACCTGTGCCGCCGTTTTAGCCACTGCATCAGCACCGGTCGAAAGGCCTCCCACGGTCCAGATACCGTATCGAGGCCTCTCCAGCCGGACTGTCCAACGGGCAATTACGTCCCGGCGGGCGTTGACGCGCCAGGCGGTGAGCTCCCTCAAAGAGACCACACCGCCCTCCGCTCGCACCCCCGACACCCGCCGATACAAATCGGCGAGCATTTCCGCCTCCAGGTCCCACGGGGGAGTCTCAGCCAACAGGCACGCCGCCTCCGTCGCCACCGTGCGGTACCCGCGAATGGCCCTGATCGCCATGGCCCTCTATGGTCGCCACAGAGTAGCCCTGAGTCGAGCGGTCAGGGACCTCGCCTACACCGGTGCGCCGTACAGGGCCATCGACCGGATGATCCCCGCGTACAGCCGTCGACATGCAGCGCTTGGTCCGCCCACATTCGTCATAAGCCAGGATAGGGCGGACGCCACGCCGACGAGCCGCGGAATGAGCCTGCGGAAATGCTCCCGAAACCACAAATGCTCGTCGAGCACCAGGCCCAAATACTTCATATGGGCCCGGATGCTGATCTCAACCGAATGGACGGTGATCGAGACGCCGATGGGAGGGTCCATGCGGGGCCCATGGAACAAGAGGGCCTCCGTCTTGTCCAGGGCCACCCTCAACCCCAACGCCTCGATCTGCCTGACGATCTCTTCGGTGCCTAGAGTCACCAGGCTTGCCGCCTCTTCTAACGTCATACCGCGGGCTGTGACGAGTGTGTCGTCGGCGTAACAAATCACGCCCAGCCCTGGCGGGAGGCTCCCCCTCAACGCCCAGTCGTAGCTGATGTTCCACAGGCTTGGTCCGAGGACCGACCCCTGCAGGACACCGCACGTCATGGGCGTTCGCACAACGTCCCCTACTCGGTTGGCGTAAAGGACGCTGCGCTTCTCCAAATAGTCTGCCACTGGCAGCCTCAGGTAAACTGGCACTCCGTGGTATCGGAGAGCCTCCCTGGTGCAGCTGAATGGCAGACTATTGAATGCGTTGGCGATGTCTAGGGACACCACCAACAGCACTCCTCTGCCGAGCAACTCACCCTCGCTTCGCTTCGGTTTCAGTCGCCTTACACGCGTTGTTCCCGTTCCCATGGGAATACCGGAATAAAATATAGCCTATGTTACTCCCTGATATTATAACTTTCCATTGGTGAACTACATAATGTTGTGTTCAGCTACACATATTGAATACACAGATATGAGCCGATAAGGTCCACAATAGGTATTCATGTATTGTTATACATACGCATACACAAAAGCACCCTTGAATATGTCCCCCGACTAGCGTCAACCATGAAATATGTTTACAAACCTAGTAACAAATAGTTATTATCTATTTTTATGATGATGATTACCCCACCTGTCAGGATGTCCTCAATACCTCAACGTATGTACTATCTGATGGTATGCATTGTGATCTAGGGTTGTCGCTTGATATCTTTATATATATATAAATCTTCTGTGACTAGTGCTCGTATTCAACTACGATTCCTAATTTTTAAATAACATCAAAGTTATCTATACTATATTTATATTATTAATATTATGAAGAGGAATAGTTTGTGTGTATGTTTGTAACAAATAGGCTCCGAAACTACTGGACCGATTTAAAAATTCTTTCAGCAATGGAAAGCTATAATATCAGGGAGTAACCTAGGTTATATTTTATCCCGGTATTCCCAAGGGAACAGGAACTACACGGGTAAAGCGTCTGAAACCGAAGCGAAGCGAGGGCGGGTTGCTAGTTGTAAATAAAACTACTTCACGGATTTTATCGCGTTTGTATTTTATTTTTAATTGCCCAAGGTTTACACTTTACAGCGTTCATGGTCACGGGCGGTAATATTACGTTGAAACGAAGAAATCAGGATGATGATGGTTTGTAGGGCATTATTGGAGTAATTTAAAGAATCCAATAATATGTGAGTGCTTAGACACTATTTATACATATACCGAGTATTTATACATAATTAGCGTAAGCGGTAGGTTGACGTCCTTCCCAGAATAGTAGCGCCACATTAAACATGATCTTTTGTAAAGCTGACAATTGTAAATCAAATTTGGTGACATACAACAATGCCACCTACCGTATCTAATTGCATTTTCAAACCATTCAGGAGCCTAACTTTAAACACGATATTTCATCCAAATCGGTATAGCCGCTTAGGAGTAGGTAGATGACAAACACGTACAGAAGAATTATGTATAATATATCATCATCATCATCGCATCCCACCATTATAATATATACTTATATATAAATATAAATAACAGTGCAGCTTGGTAAAAAAAAAAACCTGTGGTGGTGTCCTATTCGAAATTGCTCGAAACTTATACATTTCAGGATTCGGAAACGGTAAACGTTTCGGATATTTTTTTCGGAGATCGATAACATCCTTAGAATCATGCAGAAAAGTTCAAAATGAGTATTTTTGACGCCAGTAATTGATTGTGTGGCGACGGGCTGAGAATACATATATCGCCACCCCTTACTTGCCCGTGGGAGTCGTAAAAATCGGCTGAGGGTTCACCAGGAGAGCAGGGCAGCAGCTCTCTCCTGGGAAACGTAAAACACCTATACTGCGATCGCCAACCCGCCTGCCAAGCGTGGCGATTACGACAATATCCCCTTTGTTAGAAATGGCGTACAATAAAAAATGGCCCCCAGTCACGGCGGCTCCGGTACTCTACGGGCTCATTTTGGTGGCGGGCCCAGTAGTGGTGGAGCGGAGGGTGCGAGGAATCTCCGGCAGCGATCCGGCTACCAACAAAAACGACCCTTGGCCCTGGTAACGCACAACATTCGGACACTCAGGACTGACGAGAGGGTCATCGAGCTGGAAGAGGAATTGAGCAAAATCCGCTGGGACATTGTAGGATTATCAGAAGTGCGAAGAGAGGGCACTGTCATTTCATCCCAAAGTGAGATCTTGGGAGAGGTCGAAAGGTTCTATGGACAGTTATACAAATCATCCCGAAATCCCGTTGTCGGCTTGGTCCAAGATTCCAGATCCAAGCTAACTCGGCACTATACCGAAGAAATCCCGGACATTAGCTTGTACGAGATCAGAATGGCTCTCAAACAACTACGTAACGGTAAGGCACCGGGAGATGACGGAATTACGGCAGAGCTTCTGAAGGCGGGCGGCAAGCCAGTCTTAATAGCTTCAAAAGCTATTTAATTCCGTTATCCTCGGGGGCGACGTTCCAGAGTCGTGGACCAGGAGTGTGGTGGTGCTGTTCTTCAAGAAGGGTGACAAAGCTCTTCTAAAGAACTACAGACCCATCTCACTCCTGAGCCATGTTTATAAGTTGTTCTCGAGGGTCATTACCAATCGACTCTCGCGCAAGCTCGATGACTTCCAGCCGCCCGAACAAGCCGGCTTCCGAAAAGGCTATAGCACCATAGACCACATCCTCACGCTTCGGCAGATTATACAAAAGACCGAGGAGTATAATCATCGGCCCCTGTGCTTAGCGTTTGTGGACTATGAGAAAGCCTTTGATTCAGTCGAAACTTGGGCGGTGCTGCAGTCCCTTCAGCGGTGCCAAATCGACTATCGCTATATCGAAGTGCTGAAGTGTTTGTATAGGAACGCCACAATGTCAGTCCGTATCCAGGATAAGAGTACGAAACCGATCCAGTTGCAGGAAGGCGTGAGACAGGGAGATGTTATCTCTCCGAAACTGTTCACCACTGCACTGGAAGATGTCTTCAAGCTCTTAGACTGGACTGGACTCGGCATCAACATTAACGGCGAATACATCACTCACCTTCGATTTGCGGACGATATAGTCGTTATGGCAGAATCCGTGGAGGACCTTGGCACAATGCTCAATGATCTCAGCAGGGTATCCCAACTAGTGGGTTTACGAATGAAAATGGACAAGACGAAAGTCATGTCAAATGCCCATGTCATTCCTGTACCGGTCCTAGTTGGCAATGCGATTCTTGAAGTTGTCGATCACTATGTTTACCTAGGACAAACAGTCCAGTTAGGTAGATCCAATTTCGAGAAAGAGATCAGCCGACGAATCCAACTCGGTTGGGCAGCGTTCGGGAAACTTAAGAGGATCTTTTCGTCCAACATACCTCAGTGTCTGAAAACACAGGTCTTTGACCAGTGTGTGTTACCAGTGATGACTTACGGCACGGAAACGTGGTCCTTAAATGTAGGCCTCATATCAAGGCTCAAAGTCGCTCAGCGTGCTATGGAGCGGGCTATGCTCGGGATTTCTCTGCGAGATAGAATCCGGAATACGGAAATCCGCAGAAGAACGGGTGTAACCGACATAGCACGAAGAATTAGCACGCTGAAGTGGCAATGGGCAGGCCACATCGCTCGACGAACCGACAACCGCTGGGGAAGAAAGGTTCTCGAGTGGCGACCACGTATCGGACGACGCAGTGTAGGACGCCCTCCCACTAGGTGGACCGATGACCTAGTGAAAGTTGCTGGGCATCGTTGGATGCAGGCGGCACAGGACCGCACATTGTGGCGCAACATGAGGGAGGCCTACGTCCAGCAGTGGACGGCGATAGGCTGAAATGATGAATGATGATGAATTGATTGTCGTAAACAACGAATACAGAATCATCAAATTGTTAAAATAGTAATGTAGTCATGTTTTACTTGTATCTATGTGATTATCGTCACCCGCCGTGAGGCCGACCGCGTGAGGAAAGACCGACGTCCTCCCCGAGGGGGGGACGTCGGTCGATGGGAGGGTACCCCGCGTAGGGGGTATTCCGTCGGGCTGACGACAAGTAAACCTGCTCCGGTGGTCGGCCCAACGACGAAGGCGAGGTGGTTTTCGGGTGGGTTGCGGGGACGGAGTGGTGCGGAGGCGCGCCGACCGCAGCCGACCCACAAAAAAAAAAAATCTATGTGATTATGTGATAGCTGGTTTAATATTAAGTACACTTGTAATAAAGTCGTTATAACGGTGGAATCGTCAATAATACTCCATACATCTAAGTACCTACTTAATGTGCGTTAGTTTCTCACGGTCTTTACAAATAAGTTAATCCCGATGGATTGATTTACTGGCGAAAACATATAATTTTGTTTTATACCGAATATCATCAATAGTCTCATCGTCACATAAGTCCTGTTTTTGTGGACCCCCACCCACAGACAAGAGAGGGAGTGGTAAATAAGGTAAATTGTATTATTACTCTGTAACCACATAAAAATGTATATTAAAAAATTATAAACATTTTTTTGTTCACTTATTTCGCGAGACTTTACATTGATTTTTTTTTATAATATACATATAGGTTGTTTAAAGTAATTTCACTATTGCATTAATTTTAATTAAGTAGTAGAACAACCATTGTTTTAATAGTTTCATAAAGACCTTATCTAGATTCATCGCTGAAACGCAGTATGCATTTGAATAAATTCGTTGCGAGTTCTCATTAAGTATTCGTTATGGTATTCTATTTTAATTGTTCCGGGTCATTGTAAAGCTATTTAATCATTTCATTCTAAAGTGTAACATTATTAATGTAACTATGATTATTCTCTGAGATATAGTAGCGAATTTGAAGTTACTAAAAGACTATTTGGACATTTTTGGATGGATTAAAAGAAAATTTTTTTTTGTCTTATTTTACATTTCTACAATGACTTAGTAAAAATAATTATAGGCGTTTTTATTTAATAAAAATGTTACTACAGTGTCAATGAATATTTAAATGATAGCATCTAACTGGGTATATTTATAATAACGTCCATATGTAAATCACTAGTTAATTCTAATAATAACAGTGATAAAATAATAATATTTTTTTATTTGCGAATGTGTAAAAAGCATAATAAAATTATAACAATTTATAAAAATGCTCTTCTACTGTTGCCGTGCCCTACTGGGTCCATAATTATTACAAAAATTAGTTATTAAGACCTTTTATACATTATGAAGTGTAATATAGTTTGAAATTGAAATTGTCTTCTTGCTCCGTCACCACACGGAGATGTATTTGCCACAACAACATGGAAATTATGTGGACGGAACTCGGCGAGTGAGCCGCGCATACGCGATTAATATTCTCATTTCCTCACTGTGTCTAAAAAATAAAATTATCCGGTTATATTTTAGTACATATATACTATCAAATCATCATCATTATTTCAGCTCATACACATCCCAATATAGGGCTCGAGCCTCCTCCACAAAAGGAGGGAAATTGACTTACTATACCACGCTAGTCAGACGTGTTGGTATAGGGTTTCATTTCAAGTTTTCCTTTTCTTGCATAGATGTAATATGGATATTTAATCCCTTAGCTGTCTTTTACGACATCCACGGGTAAGATAGGCAGTGGTGATTTGTATTCCTATTCCGTCAGCACGCGGCAAATGACTATTAGATTGTGTTATTGATGTGAAACTTCTATAAGCGAGGGTGAACTTGATCGTTGGCGTGGCGTTAACGCCACGCTTGGATATGTACACTTGTGTAACGAAACCATAACCCATTTTAGAATTTTGTATAACGCCATCTAGTGAGCTCAAACTAAATTATTAACGTAAACATATACCTATAGTCTATACCAGTGATGGGCAAAGTACGGCCCGCGGGCCAACTCCGGCCCGCGAAAGTATTTAATCCGGCCCGCCGAGTCCATCCTAAATTTTCTAGTCAGCATTTTAGCGCGAAAAATAAAATCTGACCTTTATAATTGAAAAGCTATCACTATCGAAAATATAATGGAAAATCAAAAATAATGCCAGATGTCTCACACGCCTAAGGGACCATCTATTAATCACGCGAGGCTTGGGAGGGAGGGGTTTGACAAAAATCACGAAGTATCACAAGGTGGGACGGGGGGCGGAGTAAGATATCACGTGTATTTATCTTTCCGTCAAACGCGCGATTTTTAAACCGATAAACATGATGTCTAGACATTTTTATCATGGTCCTTAATTTGAGAATAAAATAAGATTATACTTTATACCTGTATTTAAAGATAATACTCTAAAATTTTTTAGATTCTTTGTAGGTACTAAAAATACAAGTGATGTTTGGTAGTTTTAAATCTCACCACGAATTACCAAGGGGGAGCGGGGGTTAAAATGCTTAAAAAAAGATCACGTGATTAAAGGACGACCCCTAACAAGGCGTAAAAGTAAAAGCTATTTTGTTTATTAAAAAGCTTTAATACAAAATGCATTTTTCTATAATTCTGGTCCTCCTCTAGAATTTCTTAAACTTTGTGGCCCGCCATTAAAAAACCTTGCCCACCACTGGGCTATACTATGCTAATGAAAATAAATGTTTATTGAATAAAAATCAACATTTCTGAAAAAAAATCGTAATATTTTATTAATACTTTATGCCATATTAATTTCTGTCGTAATCGGTTCATTTATGCGTGCAAAATAATTTCGATGTTTCACTGCATGCATCTGCCAGGCGTCCTGAGCGACGGCTCTCTTTTTATATTATTTAGATTATTATAACATTTAGGTATATTACAAAAATATAATATGCTCATAACGCTCGCAAAATAATAGGCATACCGACATAATATCCTTCCATTCATCAGCAAAGAAATCACATTCGGTATGTAGATCTAGAAGTCGCATAAAAGATAAATTATTTTATTTCATCTTTCATGATATATGTCGCGTTCGAACGGATCAATTTCTAAAAATATTCTTATTCGATTTTAGAAGAGTGCTTACTAAATAATCTATATCGTCAATACAAATAAATAAAATAGAAGCGCCTGCTTGCAATGTTAAAATAATAGATGTTTTTTATGTTCAAATAGCTATTATGCAAGATACCCATGGAAAAAAACCTATGACCAATCATTTTGCTTGTTCTGGATAATATTCAAAATGGCTAGACCATTTTTGAAAATATTTTACTACTAGGTAGTTGTCTATATAAGGTGTAACTTAGGCTATTTTTCCTCTCGGCAAAACCCTATAAAATTTTGCCTGTTCCGGACCTCAAATCTAAGGCCTTGAATATCTTAAGAGATATTGGCGATTTAATATGCGGGGGCAACGTGCTTGAAACCGAAACGAAGCAAGGGCGGGTCGTTAGTATCGAATAAAATTTCACCGAGTACTTTATCCGATAAGGTCATAATGTCAATTACTAACAGATCATGTTGTATTCATCGTCAACATTCCAGCTCATACATATCCTAATGCTGGACTCCAGCGTCCTCCAAATGAAAGAGACATTGTACTACCACATCACGCTGGTCAGACGTTCATCATATAGTTTTATTTCGAGATTTTCTTCTCTTAAAGATCAATCCTAACCGTGTTGTGATGGAGTAAAAATACAATTGAGCGTATCGCCTTGCTTGTCAGTGGGTGTCGTAAAAGATGTTTATAATATGAAGTAACATCAAAAGCAGGAGATGTGAAGCTCGTAATAAAACCATATCAATAGTCTGACTACTAGATCAATTTTCCTTCTGTTGTGGAGGACATATATATATAAGTTGAGATAATGGTAAGAGGTTTGTCGATAGCATGCTGTGTAGGTACGCGACAATATCGAGTTTCTATGCTAGACGCCAGAATATGCATAAAAAATGAATTCTGATATCTATAGAATACTACTTTATTTTACAGAATGGGTTAAATGCTCTCCATCTCGCAGCCAAGGATGGTCACATCTCCGTGGTGGAGGAGCTACTCAAACGAGGGGCAACTGTAGACGCAGCTACTAAAAAAGGTATTTATACAAAGATATATTGTCTTTTTTACATTAATTAATGAATATGAATTGATTTAATATACCACGCTAATTAAACGTGTTGGTATAGATATTTTATTTCGAGTTTTTCTTTTCTTGCATAAATATTACCTGCCTATTTTATCCCTCAGTCGTCTTTTACGACACTCAAGGCAAAGAAAAGTGACAGACAATAGTCTGGGTATAAAAGTATGTATATGGCGCAACTTACGTTTTGGGTTGAGAGCCCTCAGCGCTCACCCACTAGTCCGGATAAAGTTGTCACAGCCATCTGCGGCGAACAACTAAACAAAGCAACTTACGTCAGTTGTCGTTTGCGTCTTTCGCAGATTTTGGTTTTTTTTTTTGTGTGTGTACAGCTGTTGGCCGCAGATGGCCTTGACAGCTTGACGCGGACTATGGGTGAGCGCTGAGGGCTCTCAACCCGGGGAGATTTTGGAAACGGTGCCATACAATTTATACTCTAGCTATTGTCGCAGCTGCGTACGTCATCAATCGTGCGAGGCCGCCAGCGGCTGCGAGGCACGAAAATTAAGGATTAAATGCATGTGTCTCTGTAGACTTTACAAACATACAATGGATCGATATAAATCACAACCTGAGTCGGTGCAATTGTATATGGATTGCAGAAGGAATCATTCTGCATGGAAATCGAACCCATAAAACTCGACATTTGAAATCGGTACTTAAACCAATCCGTCGTCTATATAGCATGGCTAATATGAGTTTGGATTAAGCAGTCGTTGTTATATTAATTCATTCATCATCATCATCGTTACGGCTCACATACGTCCCACTGCTGGGCTCGAGTCTCTTCCACAATAGGAGGGAAATTGACCTTATTTAACCATGTTGGTCAAAAAGTTGGGTATAGGGTTTTGTTTCGAATTTTACTGCTCTTGCATAGATATTATATGCATATCCCTTAGTCGCCTTTACGACATCCACAGTCAGATAGGGAGTGGTGAATTGTATTCTTAATCCGTCACCACACGGATGGTTAAATTCATTATATAATAATATTCCTTTTAATTTATAGGCAACACAGCACTCCACATAGCATGTCTCGCTGGACAAGAGGCAGTAGCTCGGGCGCTACTAGCGGCGGGCGCGAAGGCCGACGCTCAGTCCGCTGCAGGTTTCACTCCTCTATACATGGCAGCGCAGGAAAATCATGCAGGATGTGTGAAGATGCTTCTAGCTGCAGGCGCCAGTCAAACGCTAGCTACAGAGGTAAGAAAGGGGTCACAATTATGACGAGCATAACTCTAATAATCTATATCTCTATTGATAATTAATCTATACTCAGTATATCTTTACTAATAAATAAATTTGAAGTGACTGTTTGTAATGTCAAAATACTGCCTTTTTTCACATGCCCACACGCTTATTAGCACGACACCTATGCCTAAAAATCAGTTTAAAAATGTTTTGTCTGTCTGTCTGTTCGTTTGGGGATAATGTTCAAAATGGTTGGACCGATTTTGATATTATTTTACTACCAGGTAACTGTTTATATAAGGAGTATCTTAGGCTACATTTTATCCCGGTATTCCTATGGAAACGGGAACTGTGCGGATAAGGCGATTGAACCCGAAGCGAAGCCGGTTTGCTAGTATAAAATAGGTTTTTTTTTTATTTTTTGTGTGTGACTTAGTTGTTAGCCTCAGATGGCTGTGACAACTTTACCCGGACTGGTGGGTGAGCGCTGAGGGCTCTCAACCCGTATAAAATAGGTTTTTTTTTTTTTTTCTGTGTGACTTAGTTGTTAGCCTCAGATGGCTGTGACAACTTTACCCGGACTGGTATAAAATAGGTTTTTTCTTTTTTTTTTTTGTGTGACTTAGTTGTTAGCCTCAGATGGCTGTGACAACTTTACCCGGACTGGTGGGTGAGCGCTGAGGGCTCTCAACCCGCTTAAAGTTAAGCGACCCATCCCGAGGGCACCCCCTGTGGGGTACGGACCTCGGCTCGGGCGGTCGCTGGCAAAGTGGGCACTCCCACGTTTATGATTTTAACGCGACACGTCTTCCTTCCCCGTCGGCGGGGGCGGTAACGTGGATATTTACTACTATTTGTCAAGGCCGCGCGGGCTGTGTATGCCTCAGTCTGGGCGAGCGTTATAGTGTCGTCGGGTTCGTATAAAATAGGTAGTTAAAGAAAAATAATAACACTTATAGATAACAACTAAAAAGTGCAATGCAGAAAATAGAAATAACGACATCTATCGAATCACGTCGAAATCTCAGCATCGGATGTAAAAATTAACCGCTTATCCTGTAATTTAAATAAAATAACAATGCGTCAGCATTGTTATCCGATCTTGATAAATGTCTAATAATCCGTCCAAATTATTTTTTTGGGGTGGGCTATAGTCAGCGCACCCGCCGACCGGCTGCGTCCGGCGCGACAAAGGTGTGGCGCGCAGCCCCATAACCCACCCACCGTAGCTCGTCGCCATCGTCGTTGGACCGACCACCGGTACCGACTTCCTTGTCCTACGTGGTCGGCCCGACGGAATACCCTGCACGGTTTCATCTCCTGCCGACATCTAGGACGCCGGTCGCCGTCGCACGATCAGCCTCAGCGCGTGACGGACTAATCCCCAGTCCAGTCACCCTCGGCCTCGGTCAGGGCAAAATGATGACGATGATGATGACTTTATTGATGTTGTTTTTGTTTGTATTGATTGCATTTTCAATCAACTTTCCTATGCCTCCTGAGCAATACTTCTTCCTAGTTCAAAGGATCTATACCTATAGCATTTTCTGTGTACAAAAGGCTTTTCTGGATACATATAATAAACCTAGGGTTGCCAACCATAATTTATAATAAAGTATCCTACTTTATTTTTGGTAATTATATTTTATACTTTAGCGCACCAATAAAGTGTGTGAAAATACTTTATTTTATTACCTACTATTTTTTTTTTTTTTTTTTTTTTTTTTTTTTTTTTTTTTTTTTTTTGGGTGGGCTATGGTAAGCGCACGCGCGGTCCTGTCCGTCCGGGGCGATGAAAGGACGGCGCGCGGGCCCATAACCCACCCGTACCCACGTCACCTCGTTGTTGGGCCGACCACCGGAGCAGATGTCACTTGTCGTCAGTGGTTTTATTACCTACTATAGCGATCAATCTTAAGGTTCACATATAGGCCCTGTTCATTCTCCCATATCCCGGTGCTGTGCGGCTGCGCTTATCGTAACTGCACGTCTTCTTATTTATTGACCAACTAGTCAATTTTGCTTCATGTCTCCCGCATTGTGTAGGAGGGAAGTGGAATCAATCTATTCCAACTCCTCCTGTTTAACTTTTTCTAATTAAATTTGTTACGGGTTCCAAGACAATTAAAATCATTTCCCGGGTCTGCCTGAGGGTCAAACCTCAGTGTGATCTATGGAGACCATTGTGGATCCTGGCTTACAGGAGTTACAATGGTGGGAATGTGTGGTGGGAATGTGTGGTGGGATTAGTCCAAAAAAGAACTTTATTGCCGACCTTTACTGTGATGCGTAAGACAAAACTCTCATTATGGTGCTCATTATACAGACGATGGAAAGGATTTATAAATACTAAACGAAACATTAGATGTCAGATGTGGTGTGAATCAGGTTTATTATGTGCTAAAAGCACACAAAAATAAGGGTTTCAGGCAATAAATACATAAAATTTGAAAAATACTTTTATTTATTTTTCCAAGTACTTTATTTTTCCCTATCCAAATCATCTTATACATTTATTTTTGCCAAAAAAAGTTGGCAGCCCTAAATAAACCTTTATGCGAAAATTTACGATCGAATTGTTATGGAAAACATAACAAACAAAAAACATTCATATTAGAATATGTATGTTATGTACCCGTCTCCCATTCTAAGTAAACAAGTTTGATGATATTAATTTAAGTAATAATATTTTGTTTGATTTCAGGACGGCTTCACACCTTTAGCAGTGGCGATGCAACAAGGTCACGATCGAGTAGTGGCTGAGTTGCTGGAATCCGATACACGAGGCAAAGTTCGACTGCCCGCGTTACACATCGCGGCTAAGAAAAATGACGTTAAAGCGGCCACACTACTTCTAGAAGTAAGTGCTTTAAGAGCAATTATAGGCGATATTTTATTGTCATAAATTCAAATCATTTATTATGTATAAACCCCGCGGGGGCATTTACATATTGTCATTTTTTTTTTACAATTTTCTTAAAGTTATAATTACCGCCGGATCGGAACGCGACCGCACTGAGAAGATCCGGCAAGAAACTCAGCGGGATTGTCTATTGTTTTTCATTTTTTTAAATTTCTTTTAAATAAAATTACATCTTACAACATGCTTATTAATAGTTCCAGTGTGATGCCATTCGAAATATTATATAATATAGTTCACAAATATAATAATAATCACAAATGTAATAAAAAAATTATGGTTGGACCAGATCCCGCAAGCGGCACCCGATCACGAGTTAACTACTAGAGCAGCCATCACTTCCCTCAACCATAATGGAGGGAAGGGAGTGACCCGCTCCTCATAGCTACCGCTAGCAGACCCTTCAGTGAGCATGACCAATACCATTTGCCACAAACATAAAACAGATCCAATAAAAAAATCGTTTGGCAAAACACGCTACACTTTACAATTATAGTAGCAACAATAAAATAATAATAATAATAAACATGTGTTTAATTTCTATCATTGTAATAATGAGGAAATTCCTGTATGAGGAGCTGCTCATTGCCAGTGCGAGTTATCATCAAGATAATCTGAGATTTTATAATAACCTTTTAGATAAAATCTACTCTTGATTGCTTTTTTGAACTTATTGACTGGCATATCTCGGATATTATTTGGTAATTTGTTGTAAAACCGTATACTTTGTCCCATGAAAGACCTGTTAACTCGCTGAAGACGAGTACTATGTACAACTAATTTGTGTAATATCATGATGTGTGTGTGATAAATTCACTTATATATAATATCTACGCAAGAGATGGGTGGAAAACTCAATTTAAAACTCGATGCCATCACGTCTGACCAGCGTGGTATGGTAGGTTAATTTTCCTTCCATAGTGGCGGAGGCCCGACCCTAATAGTGGGACGTATATGGGCTGAGATGGCGGTTGTGAAATACACACACACACATCATGATATTTGTTACAGCATTTTTTTATTGAAACATTAAAAACCCAACGTCAGCATTTTTGGAGCAGCAAGTTAAAACGAGTCTAATAACGCCATCTAGTATTGGATAGAGTAACGATAATTATGGTTTACTGTTAAGATAGCAAATTTAAAAGTCCTATCTTAATAACATTTACGTTATGTCTCTCCTGCCGTTTTGAATTTGATGACGATTTATACAGAGCAATTATCTAAGTGATCCACAGGTCGGAGTAAGAATACAATTCGTCACCCTCATCTTGCCTGTAGATGTCATAAAAGACGACTAAGATACATGATACGCAAGAGAAGGAAAACTCGAATTGAAACTCTGTACCGATCCGTTTCACCAGCGTGGTATAGTAGTTCTATTTCGCCGCTATTTCGGGAGGCTCGAACCAAACAGTTGAAAACACAAAACTGTTAGAGTGTGTTATTTTATTGATTATCGTAACTATGCATTTAGAATGTTATAAAAGCTTATACCGCTAGTAAAATAGACTAGCTACGACCTAGCTAGTAAAATAAACTTTCCACTCCACTTCCACTCCTCTTAGTAAAACCCACCACACACCAGTAAAATAAACTCCCACTCTCATTCTGTCTATATAGAAGCAAGACTGCACAAATGACTTAGCGCTTAAGATACCGATCTACAGTGCTAGTGTTGTGGGTTCGAATCAGGAAAACACTTTGTGCGATACACAAATTGTTGTTCTAAGTCAGGATGTAATTTTTGTCTATACGTTTGTAAACTCCCCCGCAACACTAGGATTATTTCCTATGTGCAGTGTTGTCTTTAAAAAAAAATAGAAGTTCTCTGCCACTAATTACAGCATTTTGTAGTCGAACATTTTTCTTTCCTCAACAGAATGAACACAACCCAGACGCATGCTCAAAATCTGGCTTCACACCTCTTCACATAGCGGCTCATTACGGCAATGTTGGGGTGGCGAAGGCTCTATTGGCGGCGGGTGCGGACGCCGGTCGCGCTGCCAAACACAATATCACACCATTACACGTCGCCAGCAAGTGGGGTCAGCTGGCAATGCTCGATTTGCTTGTTGAAAATGGTAAGCTGCCATGATTCATTTGTAGTTTTACTCAACAATATGTAAGCGTTGATGAAGTAAATATTGCATAGTACCGATATGCCGACGGGTAATTGGTACCTACCTTAAATATAAATTGGCGGGAAATATCACGGCTGATGACCGCTGCCCATGCCGCACTGTTATCATTCGTTCAAACGGCATGCGGTCTGATCGTAGCTTCACAGAAATTTAAAATAAAGGCAAAATATAAATATATCCCTTCGTGACGAGTTAAAACTATTACACTTTCTCGTGTAAGTCGTAAAAAATAGTTGAAAGATGATCAGGCGTATGGCCAAAAGCTTGTTTTGGTAAATTTACCATAGGAAATGTGAGATATGATGATATATGTTGTCATTATTCACATAATGCCGTCTTGAGGAGACCTATGTCCAACACGTGGACACTAATAGCTGATCGTTGAATGAATGATGCTTTTGGAAAATTTATTACACCAATTAATTCGTCACTTAAACGTGACGATTTTGTCTTTATCCCACCTTGAGAAGGTTCACTTGGAATTTAATATGTTTATGCATATGTATTTCCATCTGGCAATATGATATTGCTACAAATAAATGACTGTTTTGTAATATATGTGTATAATACAGCGTCTCCACGCAATAACTGTTGCCACTTTAAGCAATACGATCTTTATACAACTTTTATTGTTTATACGTATCTACATTTTAAGCGAAGCTGAATGTACTTGAAATAAGAAGAACATTTCTTTGAAAAAAATATGTACGAAGTTTTAAGTATTTTTTTTCTCTACACGCGATTTAAGTTGGAATGTCATATCTAACTAGAATGCTTTTAATTGGGTGCGTAACACGGTATGCTGTCAATCATGAATCGATCAACTAATCATCACGATAGTCGGACAGAATTATTTAACTTTTTCGGTGATGATTAATTCCACATTGGCAGACAGATAAAAAAAGCGTAACAATGAATTTTAGTTTACTGATTTATATGTAATATTTGAAGTTTTTGTTTCATTAGTAAATATAATGGGCTAGCTTATGCCTGCGACTTCGTCCGCGTGGAACAATTACTTTGCGCTAATGCTAACTTTAACCCGCGACTTTGTTTACGTAGAAGGTGAAAATATTTTTATATAATACAATTCTGTCACTCATTTTTGCGAAACCTAACCATTTATGTAGTGCACGCAGCGGAACCTTTCATAAGAAAAAAAAACCAGCTCTGAAACATTTTTGATTGTTGCTCCGCTCGTATTGGTCTTAGCGTATATATAGCATATAGCCTTCCTCGATAAATGGGCTATCTAACACTGAAAGATTTTTTCAAATCGGACCAGTAGTTTATGAGATTAGCGCGTTCAAACAAAATCTTCCGCTTTATATATTATAGTACAGATATTGTTTTGTTAATAAATCGAACAGTATTGAAGAAAAGTGTTATCAGAGTTTCCTAAAATATGATTAAGGATGAAAGTTAAGTTTTAAACATGATTAAGAATGAATGAAAATTAAAGCGAAGTTTCATTTGATACGCTTTTGTTAGCTTCGCCTTGATTTGAACTCAATTATGAGCATTTCAAATTGTGGGATTTATTTGAAATGTTACACTTTTATTAAGGACCGAAGACAATACAATAATTGTGAAGTTATATATTAGTCTTTATCGGAATCTTTAGGATTTTGCTAATCCTTAATTATTGGCAAATTATTAACATGCTATGGGAAAGTACCATATCTTTATTTTTTATTGCTACCTGCAATTATAAGTAAAATTGTAAATTTTTAATAACCTCTGACACAATCTAAAATAATAAAAAAAATATATATTACGTTCTCTTCTTCAACGGCAATTGTCAATAAATTGTCATTTAACGATTATACTGGCACGCTTGAAGCACTAATTGAGTAATTATACGCCATTACAACATTTTGGAAAAGAACTGATACTCTTACGCTACCGGGCCGATATTAATCTATACCAATAAATAAAATTGGAGTGTCTGTTTGTAATGTCAAAATAATAGGCCTTTTTCATGCTCACATGCTTATTTGCACTATACATATGCCTAAAAATCACGTTATGTTTTTTTGTCTGTCTATCTGTTTGTTTCCAGTAATCTTCAAAACGGCTGGACCAATTTAAAAAATTCTTTCACCAATGGAAAGCTATAATATCAGGGAGTAAACTAGGCTATATTTTATCCCGGTATTCCCACGGGAACAGGAACTACGGGGTTAAGGCGACAGAAAGCGAAGCGAGGGCGAGTTGCTAGGCTAACATATAATTAAGATCCACCGCAAGGAAACAGGCTTGCAAATGAAAAAAACCACACCGAGATCGGTCTATCCGTTTGGGAGCTACGATGCCACAAAAAGACACAAACAAACAGACAGACATCGACGTCAAACTTATAACTTTTTGCGTCGGTAGTTAAAAACACTAAGAATTGTGTTTTAACTATTTTATATATTTTTAATTTAGCTCGTATCTCATTACTAGTATTTTTAGTTACATAATATATGCATTACCGTTTTCAGGTGCAAATATTGCAGCGGTCACACGAGATGGGTTGACACCATTGCATTGCGCCGCTCGGTCTGGACATAGTAACGTGGTATCGAGACTATTGCAACATGGAGCACCTATTACTAGTAAAACTAAGGTATTGCTTACATTTTTTTTATAGACAACACCTTGCTCTAAGGAACTAAGACCTTAAACACATCAACGGACAAAAACTACAACCAGATTCAATTACTTATTGATTGCATAAAGTATTGTCCTGCAAGAGAATCGAATCCAAGACATTGTTATCATCATTTCAGCCTATCACCGTCCACTGCTGGACGTAGGCCTCTCCCATGTTACGCCACAGAGTGCGGTTCTGTGCCGGCTGTATCCAACGACACCCAGTAACTTTCACCGGGTCTTCAGTCCATCTAGTGGGAGGGCGTCCTGCACTGCGTCGTCCGATACGTGGTCGCCACTCGAGAACCTTTCTTCCCCAGCGGTTGGTTCGTCGAGCGATGTGGCCTGTTCATTGTCACTTCAGCGTGCTAATTTTTCGTGCTATGTCGGTTACACCCGTTCTTCTGCGGATTTGCCTATTACGGATTCTATCTCGCAGAGAAATCCCGAGCATAGCCCGCTCCATAGCATGCTGAGCGACTTTGAGCTTGGTTATGAGGCCTATATTTAGGGACCTACATCTAGGGAATTTTCATTGTTATCATCTCAGCCCATATACGTCCCACTGTTGGGCTCTCGCCTCCTTTATGATGGGAGGAAAATTGAGCAGTAGCTTGAGTGGTATAGTAATACCACGCTGATAAAGTGGGTCGGCATGGGGTATTGTTTCAGGTTATTAATCTCTTGCATAAATGTTATATGCAAATTAATTCCCTTAGTTGTCTTTTACGACACCCACGGGCGAGAGGGGGTGCTATAATTATATTGTTTTAATGTATTTTCTTATTATATATGCATGGATGCATTACCTATATATCATTTTATCATATTTCAGAATGGTTTGACCCCTCTCCACATGTCCGTGCAAGGCGAACACGTGGAGACGGCGAAAGTTCTACTTGCTGAGGGGGCTCCCATTGATGACGTCACCGTCGATTATCTCACCGCGTTACATGTCGCCGCTCACTGTGGACACGTTAAGGTAATATCAACTTTGCCATATTAACAATACGGCTTACATTAATATAAACACCTATCAGCCTATTGATTCTCTATTGGCAATGCAATAATCAACCTCTTTGGTAGCTGATAGGCGATCGCCGTGGGTTGTTATTATGAGCACATTGCACTATCCCTCGATACATGTTTTATCTTTTTTTTTGTGTGTTTATAGCTGTTGGTCGCAGATGACCTTGACAGCTTAGCCGGGACTATGGATGAGCGCTGATGGCTCTCAACCCGGTAAACATGTTTTATCATCCTCTCGGCTTATATATAGTACGTCCCACTGCTGGGCTCGAGCCTCCTCCATTAAGAGGAAAATTGACCTGTTTATATCATATTGGTCAGACAGGTTGGTATACGGTTTTGTTTCGAGCTTTCCATCTTTTGCGTGGTGAATTGTAATCTTACTCCGTCGACATATGTTTAGTCAGTGTTTTTTAATACTTTCAGGGGTGCAGTAACACGCTTCAACACATAGTATTTCTTACCAAACGGAAAAAATTGCAAAATCCCAATTTTATAAATGCGAATGTGAGTTTGTAGTTTGTTTGTTACACTTTCACGCCCAAATTACTATACCAATTGTAACAACTCACACCATTGGAGAGCTACATTGTGAGTAACATAGGCTGTATTTTATCCCGTAATCCCTCGGGAAAAGGAACTACGCGGGTGAAATCGTGGGAATTAGCTAGTATAATGTTAAATAAAATAATTTTTGTTGCGCTGTAAATATAGAAACTACCTGTAAATAAAAACTGCCTAGGATGACGAAAGGTCGGCGTACAACCCCAGAAGCTGCCGTATTATAATATTTGCATCACTATTTGGGTGTATCACTCTCTTCTGTGAAGTATCTAGACTTATACTCGTTCCAACCATTTATTTTACTTTTGACACATGCTTTAGGACGTAACTGTTTCATTATACGCAATTATTAACTTTGAAACGAGTGAACAGAGAAATATATAAACTGCCCAATAATATTTATATATCTTAATTATTACCCACTAAATACATTAATATGCCGTAAATAGCTCTATTCATAAAATTTAAGTGATAATTCATTTCCGTTATAAAAAAAGTTACGTTCTATCGCATCTAGTGACAGGATCAAAAGTATTCGGTGCAAACTAATGAATCGCAAATAATCGATTACACTTATTTGCAGTTAAGTCAGCTGACAACTGAGTTTTGAATTGTTGTAATAGACAACACGTTAAAATTGTATCAGGGAGATATAAAAATCTTCTCATCATACCTATAACATGAAATAAAACAACCAAAATATTTTAATATTATTTTATTATAACGAATCGTCGGATTCTTCATACGAACTCGAATCGTCGCTTGAATCATCTCCAGTGTTTATTATTAACTCTTGTGTAGGTATGTTGTCAAATTCAATTTCCCGATCCCAATCAGAGAATATTATATTTTTTGTCTTGTTGACGACACTCGCCCAGTTTTCAGGCGTCACACTAGCACATGCGTTTTTTAAAAGTTCAAGCATTTTATTTGCTGTGAAAGGAGGAGTTGTATTGTTTCTTGCGGCGTGTCCTTTGACTTGTGCCCAGATCATTTCAATTGGATTATATTGACAGTGGTACGGAGGAATTCTGATTACAACATGCCCATATTCTGCTACCATTTCGTCGATGACATATCGTTTTGGCTGCTTTTTACTTTTTAATATTTTAAGTAATTCTACTTTTAGTAGGGATTCGTCCACATCTTCCCCATTATCACGAAGCCAGTTTATAATCTCGTGTTTTTGTTGGCCTGTGTTGGCATTTTATTAATTTGTCGAGAGTGATAGGGTGCATTATCAATAAATATTGTTGATGGCTCTTCAAGTGATGTAAGCATTTCTCTGAACCACTTTTCATACACGTCCGCATTCATCTCCTCATGATAGTCTCCTGTTTTTTTTTATTTGAACGCTAACAGAGCGTCTGGTACAAATCCCTTTGTAGTTCCCGCATGGCAAATGATGAGGCGTTCACCTTTCCCCATTGGCACTGCAGAAGTAGAAGCAGCAGTATCGTCAGTCCAACCTTTTGGTATGGAATGATTGGCATTGAGCCAAGTTTCATCTGTGAATACGACATTCGACCAGTCTTCTATTTTCTTCGCTTGTCTTAAAAATTCACAGCGAGACAAGGCTATATCACGACGTTCCATTAAAATTTTTCTTTTGTCGGATTTCTTATACAAGAACGCGATTTGGTGCAGCACCTTTGACAAAGAAGATTTTTGACCACGAAACAAGCCACAATTTCGTAAGAGACGCTACAAATTTTTTCAAAGTAGGAATCTCTTTGCTTGTGTAATAATTGTATATATGACGACGAATAGCATCAGTATCAAAACTGTCAATTGCTGTCACTTTACGGGGCTGACGTTTTTTCTTAGGCGTAGATAGCTTGTTCTGTTCAATACCACTACTACCATAGGCTTCTTTAGTGATTTTCGCCACCGTTGGAGTACTAATACCTAATGCTGCTGCAACACGGTCTCTAACTTGGGTTACTGGTATAAGGAATCCGCCATTGCGGCTTTCCTTTTCAAAAAATTCACGAAGCCGCAGCACTAACTCTCTGGATTGTCCTTTAAGCACCATACCTTTCGGCATTTTGCAAGTAAAATCTTACTGGGAGGAACGATACGCTCAACTCAATCAAAGTAAGAACAATGAAATCAATACGGTGGAATATAAATACTCAACACAGCGTATGAAAAATATGAAAGAGCACTCAGCGAACAGAAATGTGACTAGCACGGGAGTCTTGTTGCGAGTGACAGACAACACAACAAAATGGCGTCGCCGGCGCGCCGTTCAGTGTTGCCAATTCGGCTTAAAAAAAAAGGGGTAGGCTGGATGAGAAAATTAGTGATTTACTACCGCAGACGAGGGGCGCCATTGTCTCTAAGTAAAGTTTGGAGCAGCGGACCCCGCTTAATGGAAAAATGCTTCATAAAGTAGTTATTTTTTAATTTTGCAAAGTACAAAGTAAAATATTTTGGGAGGACTGAATTAGTGGGTATGCAAAAATTAATGTGCCCAAATAACAAATATATTTACAGAAGTGAAGTTTTTAAATAATATGAAATATGTATTTAAGCAAAAATAAAATATCCGTGTTAAATCGATTAAAAGTTCTTCCTGACTAAAATCGATTATTACAAAACATAGTATCCGTAATACATTGGTACAACACTAATTGATCAGAATTCGACCTGCCAAAAGTAAAATAAATGGTTGGAACGAGTATAGTCTCTAATCATGCGATAGTCCAAAGTCTATAGGAGGGAAATTGACCTACTAGGCTTGGTAAGCCTGGTTTCAAGTTTTCATTGTCTTGCATAGATATTATATGCATATTATATCCCTTAGTCGTCTTTTACGATACTAAGGGGCAAGATAGGGCATGGCAAATTGTATTACTACTGCGTTCAACACGGACATTTAATAATCATCTATGTGATAAATATTGATTTGATTCATCAATGTTATAGGTAGCGAAACTTTTACTGGATCGAAACGCTGATGCTAATGCACGAGCACTCAATGGATTCACACCTTTACATATCGCGTGTAAGAAGAACAGGCTTAAAGTTGTCGAGTTGCTGCTTAAATATGGAGCAAGTAAGCATAATTTTATAATAATTCTATCTTATTATAATTTATCTCAGCCCATTGTACATTACATGCACAGCGATGTAAGTGGACTGTATGAGGTGATTTTTACGGATTTAGGTGAGGAACTGATCTTATCCTATCCCTGCAAGACGCGAAGAAGTAAATATGGAATACTCCACCAACCTTTCATCCACTCCCGCCGAGGGCACTAGCGGTGTCGCAGCCACGTAGGCGAGCCTATCGCCAAACCGCGCGGTCAGCTTCACTATATTCTTATTTATATTTATAACTACGCAATTCACGGCACCAAAATACACTATTATGGTTGTTCCAAATGTTCCGTACAACAATGTCCTACCAAGGACTAAGCAGGTCCGGCAATTACGAATACACCGATGGCACAACCGCCTGACGGACCGAGTTGTCTCGAATCTTCTGCTATACTGTCTTAACGACGGTTGTAGAATTCAAGTTGTGAAGTTTTTCCAAATACCCTCCACATAGCTTGCAGAGACCGAACACTCATATATTTTCAAATTGGGCTCAGGCCTTCTCTAGATTAGAAAAAGTAACCTACCATCTCATGATGTTTAGGCGGGTTGCCTCAGGGATTTCTTCAGGGTTTGTCGTGTATGCCATCCATCCGTCAGTTCGTAGACCTCTACTGTTAGACGTAGTCCTCCCCAATAGACTGCAACTTGGAAAGGTCCTGTGTCAGTTGCAACCAAACAGTTCACTGTAATTTTGATGATGTCCTCAGGTCTTCAAAGGTTCTATAGGAAAACATAATTGTTTTCATACAGAAATTAGAGATACTTGTCACATTTTATGATACTATGACTATCATCATCATCTTAGCCCATATAAGTCCCACCGTTGGGCTCGGGCCTCCTCCATAATGGGAGGGATGTTGACCTTCTATACCGCGCTGTCCAGACGTATTGGTATAGATTTTATATCTAGTTTTCCTTTTCTTGTATAGATGTTATCTGCATATCAAATCTCTTAGTCGTCTTTTACGACACCCACGGGTACCGGAGGTGGTGAATTGTATTTTTACTCCGTCACCACACGGAACTACTAATGACTATATAATCTATATATATATTACAGGTAAATCAGCGACAACAGAATCAGGTCTAACACCCCTCCACGTAGCATCCTTCATGGGGTGCATGAATATAGCGCTGGTGCTGGTCGGTGCTGGCGCGGCAGCTGATGCCGCCACAGCAAGAGGGGAGACCCCACTGCATCTGGCTGCAAGGGCACACCAGACTGATTTAGTCAGGGTACTACTTAGGAACAATGCTAAGGTAATGTCGTGTTAAATTAGAGCCAAAACTTAGCACTATTTAAGACCTAGACCTAGTTGTATCAAATTTTGCATTTGCAAAAAGTATTTAATTATTTATTATGTATATGTTGACGGAGTAAGAAGAATACAATTCACCACTCCATTTCTTAGTCGTCGGTATCGTAAAAGATGACGTACCGAAATAAACACACAACATAATATCACTGCAAGAGAAAAAGAAATAGAACCCTATACCAACTCGTCGAACCAGCGTGGTGTAGGTGTTAATGGTAGGACCACACTGTTGACAGTTGTCTGTCTACAGCCGCGGGCCGGTC